>JABXWE010035935.1:0-21200 GCA_014611495.1 Limonius californicus
ACCGAGTTACCCTATACAAACATCGAAATTTGCCCACCCTGTACAGTTGGTCTTACGACTGTTTTATATAGATAGATTTTTGCTTTCCTAGATACGTTTTTGGATTTTAGTATTTTGTTTAAAGCACCTGTACATTTATCTCCTTTAGCTAATCTTGCTTCAATTTCCTTCTCTTCGTCCCCCGTTTCCGTTAAGGCAATTCCTAAGTAAGTATATTTTTTGACCTTCTCTATCTTTATTCTGTTCGTTGTTCCCATTTCTACTATCAGGTCGTCCTTTTGTTCTTGGGGTTTTTCTGTTGGCCCTAGTTCCATAAATTTGGATTTGCTCTCATTCATTTTCAGGTTTACTGTTTCTGCTGCTGTTATAAACTTCTGGCATATTTGGGTTAACTCTCGTCTTGTCCTGGCTAAAAGTACTACGTCGTCAGCGTATGTTAATATCTGGTGTGATCTTGTTCTTAAGGTACCCTATCTGTTAACGCCGCTTCTTCTTATTACCCATTCTAGAAGTATATTGAAAAGCGTTGTTGACAATGGGTCTCCTTGCTTTAACCCTGTGCCTGTTTGGAAACTTTCAGAAATCCGGCCATTAACTTTTCTTATACAACTTCGAATAAATTCCTTTCTATGTTGATATCAAGATTCTTTAGAAAGTTTACGAAAAAGGGACTCAAAAATCCTAATTATTTTGAAGGGTGTCCATCCATAATGTCAGAAACAATAACATTGACAATTATGTTTAATACCAAAATTACGAATGTAAATAATGTTGACCACAGAATTCAAAAATGCCGAATTAACATAATGCCGATTGTGAAATTATATAATGGAATACAAAAATCTCGAATGAAATGAATTTCGAATGCCAGAAATGCCAAATGCAAAAACATCTAACACCAAAAACGAACCAAGATCTCAAATACAATAAGATCATATGCAATAATGTCTAATGAAAAAACGTCGATTACGAAGATATCGAATGTACTAACGTCAAACACAATAAACGTCGAATAAATATAATGAGGAATAAAAAAAAAGATAAAACTCAGGAACCACGAACATAATATTACAATCAAATTTAACGTTTCTTCCATTCCACATTTCCATTTAACTATTCAACAGCATACATGTTTACGTTCGATAACTTTATACAGGACGTTTTTCTCATTCGATATTATTTCCATTCGCAATTTTTGTATTCGGCGTTAATTTCAAATTATAATTCGGCAAATAGCTAGTAGTTAATGTTGCAAGTGTGAAAAAGTTCTGGGAGATAATAGAATCTATTGTACATGTATGGGACAAAAGTGTCTATGTTTAAGCAATGTTAACCTTCCAATGTCTAGCAACAATGAGAGTGTTTAGGTAAACTACGATAATGGCGGATGCTTAATACAATAAATTAATTTTACTTATAGGTAAGGCTGCAGTTTTACTTATGTCAAATTTTCGTAGACTAAGCAGTTATGAAATGTACATTTCGTATTGTTATACGGATTGCAACCAATTGTTCAAAAAGTTTTTATCAGTTAATTCTAATCCTTTGATTATAATCCAACCGACCAAACGCAAATTTATTAATCTTAAGTTACGGTTGCAATAATATTGGCAGGAAGCTCAAATTAATCCTATAAACTTGGGTTTCAATTTTAATAATTTGACCTTTGAGTTTTTAAGATATTCCACATTGCGTTAAGAGAATACAACTGCTAGCATTAAAAAAGAATTAATTAAACCTTAACTTTAAGCAAATATAAAGTTTTTAAATTTGGTTCCTAACTATATAATGAATTGACTGAATGCTCTCGTCTTTTCTATTTGCATGTCACTCTTGTTGAAATGAGCAAAGACGCTACAGGCCGGGGTGCGCACCCTCTTGAATTGCCTGTCCAAGCAGAATATCAGCGAAGAAGCGAGGAATGTTGCTTGCAAGTATTACCGCATAGACAGACACTGAACGCTGAGTTCTGTGCTGGAAAGATTTATTACCTCCTAGAATTGAATGGTTGTAGAGGGTTGTTTAGTGGTATATATGCACCGCACAAGTTGATATTTAACTTCAGTTCCATAATATTGACTCACTTATTGGGTGTATAAATCCAGAGGAATAATATGTGAATTTAGTTAAGGCCAGCAATTCACAAGAAAAACAAACCTGTTTTATTATGGAATAGCTATATACTATTAAATAAAATCTGCGAATAAATACACTAAAATGTAATTTTAAAAATGTAAATAATATATTCAATGTTTTTCTTCAATTTTGTGGTATTAAACGTTCATGTAGTTATACAAGGTGTTTCAAACACTTCCATACTCTCCAAACGGTGATGGAGTACCTTAAAACTAACAAAAATGCCTCCATATCAAACTTTTGCGTTCCATTCTGCAGTTGTCGATATGATGGTCGTTCCCGACTGCTCCTTGGCTTCAAAGCCATTATTTTTCTATGGCCATACAGTATAATTGTAATAATTAATACTCAATGTTTGCTACTGACGTATTTTTCCGCGTGCTTTACATCTCTAATTTATTCTGTATTAATTGTTAAATATAAAGATATTTCATATATCAACTTCTTATATTTAAACAGATGTCTAGGGCGGTGACTTATAATAAGCTAAAAGTAGTGTTTCCTATTGTCACCGTAGCTACGTTAATAGGCGGCATAACATCTAGCAATTTTTTCAACTTGTAGACAACATATCTAAGATTGAATTAAAAATTATCAATAAAATAAAAAAATAACGATAATAATGAATTATAAATACGGTAAAATCAATCTACGATTATGATATATTTGGAGTTTGGACATACCTTATTAGTGAAAGTTTTTCACTTTATTAGAAACTACCGTTCTTTAAGAATATAATGCAGGCAATCCCAATGACAATGGTTTTTCTAGTTTTCTTAAAACCAGAACAATGCCAAGACTGTCTTAACAATTTATGTTGCCCTATATTATACGTATTGTCTTTTATATTGGCTGCAGGTTGCTTTCTAGCGTTTAAGTAGACGATCTTAAACCCCGGAGAGGAAAGGTGAATGGAATATAATGATTTGCCTATGTAAAAGTTACATTTAATTTATATTGATATGTCGCTTTAGGATCCCGTTAAAAGCAAAAACCCACAGGCTCGTAATATTTTCTGAAAAATTGCTTTTTATAGTAGATTAATAATAATCCATGGCAAACAAACGAAAAACGGAAGATATGGTTGTATTGCTTCATTTTTACGACAAAGTTATAGGTAAAAATATTGTTTCATCAACAGCTTAATTTTTTCTCCTTTTCCTTGATTTATTTTTTTAACAAGTTTACTTTTGTAAATAATCGTACTAAAGGCGAAAATTCGTATTCTCATAGTACGTTGTGAAAAATAAATTGTAAAGCAGGTTAAAAATTAACAACAAAAATAAACATACAAATTTTCTTACATTTTCTCCGATACGGTTGAATCCGAAAATTTTTACAAAACCTAATATTACAGGTAATAGTATTGTTAAATATTACCTGCATATTTTAAGTATGTGAAAACCCTCATCCTTATTTTATTTACATATTTATTTAATAAACTTTTTCATAAATAATAGAGTTTAACGCGCGTACACGCGTGGTATGTTGTGCCAAATATTTTCTTATGGTAGGTTAGGATAAAGCTACGAATGAAATATAGAGAGTAAAAGAATAGAGCTAAATCGTTTTATTTTTACGACAGGGTTATAGGTAAAACCGTTATTTTAAAATATTTACATGAACAGCCTAATTTTTTTTCCTTCTCGCTTACCTATTTATTTAATGGTTTTATTCTCATAAATAAGAGAGTTAAACGCGAGTGCGAAATGCTAGGAATTAACAAGAAAATACGAACTATTGAATGTTTGTCATAACGGTTGAATCAAATAACTTTTAAATATTGTTAAATATTCAAGATATTGGCATCAACTGTCCATTGTGTGAAATAGGGAATCATAGGGCAAACCCCCCTTTTCGTTTTATTTATATAATTGTTTATTGGATCTATTTTCATAAGCAATCAAGTTGAAGGCTCATGCTCTCATGGTAAGTAATGAAAAAAAAAATTATAGTAGTCGAGGAATTAGTAATTAAAGATTTAAAGAGAAAAAGAAAGAAGCAGACTCGATCGTTTCATTTTTACGAAAGCTGTTGATATAAACATTATCAAATATGCAAGGTGTGTTACATCGACTGCCTATTTTGATTTCTCATTTTCTCTTACGTATTTGTTTAATGGATGCTAGAAATTAGCAACGAAAACAGAAAAAGAAAAATTAACATGTTTTCCGGTTGTGACTGAAACAGAAAATTTTACGAACTGTAAAATTATTGGTAAATACATTTTTAAATATTGAATGTATTTACATTAACTGCCTATTCAAGATATTTACAACTTCGTATTTTTACGGCCGTGTCGTAATAGTTGAAAGTCCGTTTTCCCTTTTTCCTTGCCGTTTATTTAACAGGATAATTTTATACAGCTAAAGGCGAAAACTCTAATTCACATGGTATGCTACGAAATGTATATTTTTACAGTAAGCTAGGAATTAACAATCAAAATGAATAAAAACTATAAATTATATTTGCTTCATTTTTACAAACGACAAACATTCATGGCAGGACCCTAAATTTCATTTATATTAAAGTAACACCTTTTGACTTCATGTGATCACTTTTATACATAACACTGTAGATGTAGGACAAATACCTATTTTTAGAAAAAAAAGCGTTGAAGGAATCTAAGATAGGTAAAAATTTTTCTTAATTTCAGAATGAACAAGACCATATACCTAGTTACATTCACTGACATCCACTATACTGAAAATTATAATTTTCATAAACAATTTGTGTCCATTAAAGAAGTCGTTAGAATGCTGACGAGTTCTCAGTTTTCTATCTGTTATATTTACTATGCCTACAGCGATTTTTTTGTACACACTGTATATACTGCTACTCTGCAACGAAATATACTTATGTTATGACATTCTATTTGCTCCACTATGGCTAACTACAAATTTTCCCTGTCTAAGTTCTATTCACACTAAGGAATGTTTTGCTTCTGACGTGTCCAATAACACTTAGGCATTGGGTCTACGTATTTACTTCCCATTCAAGAAGGGCCATGTTAGAGCTTTTACCATTCAAAAGAAAACACCGACCTTTTTTGGCGGCACCTAGATTCGAACCTGAGCTGTCTACTCGATACGAATACCACCACGGCGATACAATTATATTAGCTACTAAATATTTTCAGTCTGTGCATGACTTTTACAACTTTAACTGAAATACCGATTTGCCATGTTGTCAGTTACGTCTCTGGAACGGGTTAACATTTTTCGTTTGCCATGTCCCGAACAGCATATGTTTTAGTTTTGATATATTTCTTCTTCTAATGGATTGATTTATAAATGGAAAAATTTTACACTAAACATTTGTTTATTCTGTAAATTTTAATGTTGAAGGTGTTCCTGTTCAAATTATATCAATATTTTTGTCTTGACAACAGAAAAAATTGAATATCATAGTACCAGGATTGGAAAATATAGTTGAAAGATGTACCGCTGGCTTAACATGCTTAAAATGTGTTAGATATATGATCTTATAAAATTACTGTAATTATCCCGACGATGAAATAATTCTAAGAAATTTTAAGAATTCAAATGGTCATTTTCGGTTTCATTTCCTAAAAAATGTTGAAGCTTAGTTTGAAACTTTGGCATAAATAGATCCCTTACTTTCAGTACGAAAAGAGCGAAGTATAGACTACCAATGTTAATTGTACGTTAATAATAATAACTTATTAGTCATATAATATGTATGTATACGTTTGAAAGGTACATAAAATATTCCATATCGTTGTTTCCTTTTATTACTAAACATCCAAAGCTACACTAATGCTAAGTATACTTTAAAACAAAAACATAATAGTGGTTTCGATGTTAGTATTAAGTACAAAAAAGGAATTAAATATTCATCAACAATGTAAGCTAATACGTCGTAAATTAAATTTAAGGGGCTACTAATGTGCCTCAAACTAAACTAAAATTAGCGTTTCCTGTGGTCACCGTAGTTTGAAATAAGGTTTCACACTACCGCCCCTCGCCCCCGGAACCGCTTTCGCATTACTTCAGGGGTGTGAGGGCGTCCCTTACATACTAGCCATTCATGCAACATGCATCCTAAACTTAACTACGTGAAATACGGTCGCCTCAGCCGGGGTTTGACCTCGTGGCCGATTGAGCCGCATTTCACTGTGATCTCGACTGATAGCGTTTGTTCGCACTGTTCCATCGAGGGCATTTACTGAAATCTTTTACAATATTACAAACTACCATGCTTTAAGAATATAATGCACTCAGCCGCAATATCTGAGTTTACATAATTTTCTTATAATCAGAACAATGCCTCTATCCCTGTTACCGATTTATTGTGTCGTACACTATACGTGTTGTCTTTTCTATTAGCTGTAGTTCGCTTTTCGGCATTTAGGTAAATAGCCCTAAGCCCCAAAAAGAACAGGGAAAGGATATATAATGTTTTGTCAATGTAAGAAGCTATATTTAAATTTTGTCAGGTCGTTTTAGAATCGCCTTAAGAGGTATTTTGCGATCAGTTCATAATCTGCAGTAGGATTTGTTTAATCGAAGAGCAAAACACCGAACGCGGTAGTATATAGTTTTAGAATAATAACATAAAAAGTTTTTGTAAATGCCCTATCTGTAGTTTAATTAGACATAAATCCAGTAACCAAAATAATCAATTCCTGATTAAAATCTAAGGTTCCGTTATAAACATAACTATTGATAATCTCTTTGCAGTAATGTAAAATAGCCATTAGAAGCAGTCTATTAACCCGTTTAAAGCCATTGTAGTATCTCTGATCGATGCTGAATGTTTAAACCTAAAGCAAGCCATTCCCCACAAGTTTTCTAATATGATGTTCATATAGACATTTACATGATTTCATAAAAAGAATTTTAATGACATATAGTTTTACAATTTGTAATTCTGGCTAGCACATTCCACGAAACTTACGTATCTAAATTAAACGAAATTTTAGTCCTTTTGCGGTTTTAAGACAACTGTATACATGGGAAAGAAAAGAGCGAGTTCAACTTGTAACAATTCCTCAATTTAATTTGCATAGAACTGCCGCTTCCTGTCTGTCAGACTGAAGCCGAATTTCCATTCCAAACTCCGCTCTCTGGGATCCGCTATTTACAGACTTATTCAACTGTACTAACTAAAGCATTTTAAATGTTATAAGCAGTGGAAAGTTGACGTTTTGGGAATTTTCTTAAAAGCCTAACAAATAGATTTAGCTATAGCGCTTCTCAACTTAATTTCATGGGATATTTTAATTGCAAATCTACAATTCCCAAACATGTGAATTTTAGCTAATTTATGTTAGTACTTTACCTGTTTAGGGATTTGCGTATGCATGTTCGACAAAACACTGGAATAAGTAGTTTAATACTTATAAGGGCTTTTGTTAATTAATTTTACGTTGTCTTTGGTTGATGATATACTACTCTAACACGAACACAACATGCCATTGATTGACAGCACGGACCAGCACGATGATTAATGGGATGTTCCTCAAAATGATGGTTTCTCAACTGAACTTTCCCCCAGCGCGGGGAAAGCGCCGCTGCTGTAAACATGCAGCCAAAAACTACTTAATGCACGCGATGCAGGATGAAAGGGTTAAAGAAACACGGCTCCCCTTTGAATTTTAGTAGCAGACTTTCTGTAATAATACTGTACGGATAGGACTTTTCAATTATTTTTTCTGTGGTTTCTTTAGCTGGCAAAAAACCTTAAACACGAAATTAACACATCATAGTACATTTAACACACACAACAAAAATCAATCCAGGCTGCCCAATAATAAATGACAAAAATCGTCCATCCATACCAGTGGGGTATTGTTGGGTGGGTGAGTGCAGGGGTGAGGTGTGAGGGCGATCTAGCGGGGCTGAGAGAAAACAACCCGACTGTTGACGTTGATGGATTATATTTCGTACAAATGCCAAATTGTGAAAAGAAGAGTAGACGAACGGTGGAGCGCATACCGGAGAGTTGTAGACGCGATCCGAACCAGAGTTAGATCAATTATTGGTGAATAAAGATCCAGCTCCAAACCCCTCAAAAGTATCATGTTTTATGCATACTTAAAAGAAAAACTACCAAGTAAATCCGCGATACTTATTTTCTAAACATTACGGTGAAAATATCTAAACATTATTTAATTTATTTTACTTCTATTCAAATTAATAAATAATGCCATATTTTACTTATTTTACGTTTTCATAAAATTGTATAGCATAAGTTCTATCAAATATTATTTTATTAAGTAATTTATCGATATCTACAACTAATTTTTGTACCAACAGTTGTCCAAATCATAATGCATACATATACCTATTGTGAGCCAGTAGTTTGGAGTAAATTTGCTAAAACTATGTAACAACTAAAGTTTGAGAAAAATCGTAGGATGATGAAAATTGTCGATAGTGAGATTTTGACAGAAACACATGTTCTGAACAACAATAAAATATGATACAAAATCAGAAGGTTAAATAAGTAAGTGTTGATGAAGTTTCTGAATAATACTTTCCAAACATTTCTGTGTTAATAATGCAAGCTACAGTTCTCTAAAGATATCTTATTTAAGAGATGTTTATTTTATATCTGGATTGACATAAACTTAAACTGAAAAAAATGTATTAGTATCTCCAACAAAAATAACTCTGCTAACTTGTAAGTGTAACAGTTTCAATATTTTTTGTAATAAAGGCATACATTTTTGCTGTCATTACAAATTCAAACCAATAGCTGCAAAGTCGTATTATATGCATAGACATATATTATATGCATAGCTATTTGAGTTAGTATGGCAAATAGATGTGCTTAAATTTACAAGTTATGACACAGGAGGTGCCATTTAATGCAAAACTACGAGGTTGTCTTTATAAAAAATTTATTCAACAAGTTAATTGCAAATAATTACCGTCACAGTTAAGATACCTATCCCATTGTTTTACTAACCGAAATATACCCTGCTCATAGAATTCTTGTGGCTGCTGAATAAAGAAGTTTTCCAGCTATCTGTACCACTGCGTCAGACTCAAAATGCAGACCTTTTAATGCCTTTTTCAGCTGTCAAAAAATATGGAAATCGCATGGCGATAGATCCGGGCTATATGGTGGATGCTCTAAAACCCTCCGTTTCTTTCGTTGAAGATTTTCTTTTAATACATTAGCAACATGAGGCCTACCATTGTCGTGCAGCAAAATGACCCCACGCGTAAGTTTTCCTGGACGTTTCGTATCATTGCTTGATTCAAAGTTTCATGGTACAGATTTGCATTGATATTTACTCCAGGTTGCTTAAACTCTACCACAAGGATCCTTCATGGCCGAAAAAAAATGTTAACATCACCTTGCCTGCAGAAGTTTGTGCTTTAAACTTTTTCGGTGGTGGTGAACTTGAATGTTTCCACTGCATCGACTATAACTTACTGGATGGCTTGTAGTAGTGTCACCAGCGACTATTGACAGAATAAAGTCATCACCATTTTGCCTATAGTCTGTGAGGTGTTGCAAGCCCATTCCCAAGCATTTTTGTTCATTAGACAGGAGACGAGGAATTTATTGCGAACAAACTTTGCTTAGCCCAGATTACTACGATTTTCTCTAATAAGGCCTTTCTCACATGCCATATTGTTTTCTGTTAGTGCAGTACACCGTCTGCCTGGTTGCGGTTCATCCATAGTCCCTTCCGTTCCATTCTTAAATTTTCGGCACCATTCTTTCACAGTTGGGTACGCAATACATGCATTTCCATACATTACTTGCCTTCACGTACGAATCTGCACACCCTCAGAAAAATTGGAGGACCGCACACTGATCAAACTTGGACGGATTTTCAACAACAAACCCCATTTCAAAATCGACGTTTAAAAAGTTAGAATCAAATTCAAACGCCAGAAACTTATTAATGTGTTGCTTAGAAACACTACTAACATTAATAAACCTCATTTGAATTATTGCATTTGTTTTCAAGGCTAAGTTGATCAAAGATGGGTTTCAGTTGAACAAGCCTCGTATCTATATTTCATTATATAATTAAGATTTAATAAAATTAATTTTAATTGATAGGTATTTTATATTAGGCGTTACGTCAGAAGAAATATGAACAGAGAAGCTGCTAAGGTGACTACAATAACTAATTTTGTTTCAGCTATTAGAACAATAGCCTATCTAGGAAGCTATAGATTAGATATTTATCATTTATTTGATTGTTTCCCGTACATTGTTTTTATGAACTTTATACATTCAGTTCATTCATTTCATTCTTTACTTGGAAAATTTGCTGTACATCCGTATTTATCATGTATTAGGCTGTTAACGATTAATGATTTCTTTTAACGAATACAGTGAATATATCTAATAAATCATCAAATATGCTTATTCTACCATATTTTAATCTAACATGTTTAACCAATACTTAATCAATTTTTGTTACGTACGGTCAAAGAATGAACAGTGATTATTTAATTACAAGAAGTAAACTGGTAGTATGTGAACATGGCATCTATCTTCTTTCGTAAATATGCAAACACCTTCTGAAAAATGGGAAAAGATAAGCTAAGTGTTCGCTAATATTTTGTTGTAATTTTGGTAGTCTTTTAAATTGTCTAAACGATGGTAAAAAATTGTGTTGTTCTATTAAGTACAATATGTAGAAGATGTTCGACCATAAAGTCGTAGTAGTTACATCATTTAATATTAATAATTTCAACTTTTGTCGTGCAACTTGTAAATGTGCTGTTTTGCGTTCTCAAACTTCAATTTTTATATTTTATTTTTAATATCGTAATTTCCAATAATAGTTCGATTGAGTGAGATTCGATTATTAAAATTATGTTTTCATTAGATTTGGCAACAAATATTGAAGATAAGAGCCCTACGAATTAATTAATAATACCCACATTAAAATGCAGCAATGGTTAACCATTAGCAAATTAAGAAACTATTTAGAATTTTTCGTTATATTTAAGTAATCGTGTTGAATAGAATTCAGTTCTGTGGAGATATGATTGACCGATGTAACAGCAATCCATAATTTCTGAAACAAACTGTATCTTCAGATACAGCGACTTTTGTTTGCTTTGCAGTATTGGCCAATTGAAATTCTCCATTGGGTGCAGAAAACACAGCCAGTTACTTAAAATATTATAATATCTGGACAGACACAATAATGCAGTGTCAAGAATGTTTTTCTCTGATTCAATGACCCACTTTATTTAGAATTTTAAGAAGTGACGTAGTGTATCTTCAGTTTATTTTTAAATTACAACGGAGGTTTAATATTTTACCTTTGTTAATAAGGTACCATATTAATGATGGTTTCCCAGAAACAGGTAGTCAAAACAAATTAAATTTATTTCAACAAACTAAAGAATAGTGATAAATTATGGACATATGCCTTATAACGCAATTCTTAATGAGCATGTTTTAAACAAGGCGATTTTAAACATGTGCGAATAACTTTAACCACGTATAGTTGAGGTTAGTTAACACCTACATAGATCACCTTGTATATTTTTCTTCAAATTCGGCGCCTTTACGGAGACATGGCGCTTCAAAGTTTTTTTACATCAATTCACTAAAATGTAAATCACTTTTTTGTTTCTTGTCCGAGTTTGATAAACTTCATTGTTTTAGAAAGCTTACAAATAAAGCTTAATTCAGCCCAACTGTACAACTGACTGTAAAAAATTGATAAAAACTGACCAAAAAATAAGTTAGGGTATGGCTTAAAAACGTGATCATTCACCTGAGTTTCTTTTGCAGCTTAAAAATATGTGTTAAAAATATGTGCAGTGTAAAATATAATTTACGAACTTTTACAGCAAAATTTTCACATCTGCGTTTGATTTTATCCACTTTTAGCATGCAACTGTACGTATTGATTTCCACATGGACTGGAAATGAAGCTTAGACGGTTAGCTTTCCACACACAGAATTTATCAAAATTGGACAAGAAACAGAAAAGTTATGTATATTTTAGCGAATTGATTACAACAACTTTGAAGGATCATCTTTCCGTAACAGTACCGAATTATAAAAAAGATTGCTAGGTAATTTAAGTGTTAAATATCCTTAGCTATATGTGGTTAGAAAATTTTCGCACATGATTAGAATCACTCTGTACATTTGGATTAATTGTGTACGTTAAATATAACAATATACGATACTAATGAAGTAAGCGTTGTCTACCGGCTTCTATTCTCCATGCCTACGCTCATATGCTTGGCATTTTTCAAGGTCTCTTTCCATCATCGACTTACTAACTCCTTCATTCCCTGATTTTCGTGGTCGACCCTTGATATTCCTTCATGGTGAGATCTATGAAAATGTTTTAGCCATCTAGATTCATCCATATGTACCAAACAGCCAAACTCTTTTATTCTGTTACTAATTTCTTCATTGCTAACCCTATCTCGATGATACTCTTGAGCTCCGTATACAGCCTATTTCTAATTCCTTTTAACATTTTTCGGTTCTCTTCTTTAAGAGCCGCCAGTTCATATTTATAGCATAATACGATTCCTCCTGTAGTCCTTCGGATAATCATTTTATTCTTTATTGAAATGTTTCTTATTCGACCACAGACAGTTTAGTGCACCCATAACGTTCCTGGTGTTTGAATTCTTTGGTTCCACACTCCAACCTAAATATTTGAATGCACCCACCTGCTTTGCATAGCTTTTTTCATTGAGTAAGGTATGAAATTAATTTGCCATTCATCTTAGGCATTTTCAGGAACTAAGTAGAATACAAAGGGAATATTTAATTAAGGTATAAAATTTTAGTTTTAAGTTTAGATTAATAATTGAATTAATTCAACGAATAACAACATCATTTTAAACTGAAAAAATGAGATCATTGGATATTGCATTAAAGATTTGCTGGTTAACCGTAGTTTGTACATATTCAAAAAGACTAAGCTATTGAGTTGTCATGCACAGAGCTGAATTATATGAGAATATCTGAAATAGTTCTGAAATAGTTTCTTGTAGCAGCCATTCAATTTAAACAAGAACTGTCAATAGAAGGATACTGTAGATAATACAAATATGTATGAAAAAAATGGATTATTTCATTAGCTATCATCATCATGGACAGGATGTTTTAATAATATCTTCCTCATGTATCTATCTCTATAACTGTAGGAAGTAAAAGATAAGTTGAAATTTAGTAATTTTGCAATATTTGAGGTGAATCCAAGAGAAAATGTTACTATTTAGATTCGTTCGGAACTATCATTTCAGCACATCATATTTCATTTTAACATACTTGAATATCTTTTCTCGTACAAATTCAAACAGTGCATTCTTTGGCAAAATAATAAAGTTACAATAACGAAAATTTGTCTTAACATAACGTTTTGTTTATTGTTTTTCTTAAAATACAAAAGTGGCCGTTTACACTTCTTAAATCTACAGTACTATCATTACGTACAAAAATGTTTATGCAGTGTGTACCATTTTTAATAAATTTTTAATATAAATTTGTGTTCTACATTTCAAACGGGAATTATTTACTAAGACTAAAAAACATCTGCTGTTTTATTATACAGGGTGTTTCAGAAAGAATGGACCATCGGTTGGTAATAGATTCTTTAGATTATAATAAACCGATTAACCCTAATATCCCTAGGTAGAACGTCTTTCCTTATGAAGTTATAGCCTTAAAGTTCATATTTTAATTTTCTAATTACATGGTGATTTCAAAAATTGTAAAGATATTTCTTTCAAATTTGCTACATATTCTTACCATTATATACTACAGTGATATAAACTAGGCTCCACTCTAAGAGGCACTTATGTAATCTACCACTTAAATTTTATGTTAGCTCTTACTTTGTTATTAGTAGAATATTTTATAATTTTATGTACTTTTAGTTCATATGCGTAAAGATAACCTATAACTTCTTAAGGAAGGACTTTTACCCAGGTATATTAGGGTTAATTGGTTTATTATAACCTAAATGATCTATCACGCTGTTCCATTCTCTCTGAAACATCGTATAATTAATATACTATGCAAAGAAAACTATTATTATATTTACTGCAACCTTATCATTTTTCAAAAAATATTAATCCTATACGGCACATGAAATTGACTGACACTACGTTTTATTCACATCAAAATATCGGAAAAGCCAGTAAAAGGTTAAATTATCCTCATCCTCTATGTGGTATATACCTAAACGAGTTTCCCATGTAAACGCTTATTTAACAGTTTAAATATTTGTAAATGTTTAAACATCTCTCAGTGTTAACTTGGTCCAGTTATCAACGCATGCTTAGGAGCTGGTCGTTCATTAATCTCATCACACATTTTCGGTGGAGCCCTACGATAGAAACAAATATAGTCTTATGATATAGTGTAACAGGAAACTTAAATGTCACTAACCACCTGCTGATGAAATAACTTTTACAAAACATATCTTCTAAAATATAATAACTAACTTCTGGAGAAAAAGTTACTTGCAAAAGTTTGCAACAATTTTTTGGAATTACTGCACACTGAATACTTATATTCAAATGTAACTTTTTTTTGTAGGATGTACAAGAAATTAAGCGTAATTTATATATTCTGTATCTGCATATAAATAACAAATTATTAAGTCCTACTGCAGTTGGGTAGGTATATTACGGCCATATCTCAACAATTCCAATTTCGCTCAAAATCGAACATATCGGGTGTGTCATGTACTGAAAATAGTCACTACGTGTGTTGATTTTCACTAAAAGAACTACCCTAATCTTTGTACTAACTTTAGTATTTAAATTCTATTTCCAAATGTTTGGTCAGAATTCTGAAGTTTACAGTCGTGTTCAGTAACCGTTTTCCTACAATCACTATTCAGTATCAGGTAATCTATACATGTTTTGATATGTCGTTCTCTTTACCTTGCACCAAGGAACTAAAATAAAAATTGCTAGTAAACATAATTTCTTTCGGAGTTTTATTTAATTTTGCATGTTTTAAAATCGTTCATTTTTAACAGTTGTCTGCTGCTCAGTGCAGTGCACTTTCTCCGGTAGATAAAGGACGCCCTGTGTATTAGAACTATTCATGTGAAATCAATACCTTCCTGATATAGAGAAATAAAAATCGACATGCAGTTATTATACTATCGCAATCGACATATCTAGCGGCTGTTCTTTGCTTCATTATTCATATTCGCACACTCATCATCACACGCCATTGCAGAGTCTGGGTCTAACATCAATGACAAGGTTAGTTAAGCAAGTGACATGAATGACAGGCGGAATGGCCGCCGGTGTTGGGTTTTGGACTCTGGCGGTGGCAATGACTTGCACTTTATCCTAGGTCCTATGCTAATCGAAGGACAAGTAAGTATCAGATAACGCGCTGAACACCAGTAACACATCTGCTAGGCTAAAATCTAAAACGTTTTTTTGTAAAGCTTACAGCAAGAATTCCTCTTGTACAACGCTAATCGCTGAACTGCTAGAAGATTATTATTATCATACGTCAAATCAACAGCTTCATTACATATATCAGATGAATAAAGTCAGGACATTGTTGCGTGGAAGAATTTTTTGTTATGATTTTTGTATAGATTATTTTGTGTGGTCCACACTGTAACTAAACAGACTGTAAGCATGCTAACTTAAATCTTGATTGACCGCGTAAAGAATGTGGTGAGCTGTCCTTGTTTCATTTGTATTAGTACATAGCTACGTACGTAGAAGATTGTTAGGCAATTTTAACCACAAGCGAATAAATAAGTTAGATTTTAATGTAAAATATCTTTTATTATTGCTTTACGCATTCAGTAGTAAAAGTAAGCAAGATAAACAGCCTGCGATTAAGTTTTTGTAAATTATCTTATAATAAACGTGGTAGGCAATACGAGCAAATGGTTGTTACCGTACGTAATAAGAAAAATATTTTAATAGTTTTCCATTCCAGAAAAGATTATTTTAAGAACTTTTTTCTTTGTTAACGAATTTATAGTACTGAAATTGTATCGATTTTATATACTGTGCCGTCCATAAGTAACGGGTAAATTCATTTTCTACGTAATTTGCAATTTATGAGTAAACTTCTGAAACACGTCGATTTTTAATTCTAAAATGACATTTTTTAAGCATAATTTTATACCTCCCCTTCAACCCGCTTGGAGTGACACCAACCCCTTTAAAATTTTTAAATGGAACGAGGGTAGGTACGTGTAATAGCTCATTTGAAAGGGTTTTTAATTCATTATCCAGCAATATAAGATTTTTTGAATTTCTTGAAATTTTTTATTGAAAAATATTATATTTTTAATGTCACTAAGTAAACAAGAACATGAAACATTTTAAATCAAATGTTCAAACTGGGCGCCCGTTGCTTCTTAACAGTAATGGAGGCGTTGCTGAAATTCTTTTAAAACATTTTGTATCGTTTCTGGGGTGATTTGATTAATTTCATAGTTTAGGATAGGTATATTTGATTGTATTCATTTCTAATACATTTTAAAATTTTCAAATTTAATTTTCTTGATGGAGAATACACAAAATTCCAAAAAACCTTATATTGCTGGATAGACAATTAAAGACCCTTGCAAATCAACTATCACACGCACCCTCGTTCCATTTAAAAATTTTAAAGGGGTTGCTGTCACTCCAAGGGGGTTGAAGGGGGAGGTATAAAATTATGCTTAAAAAATGTCATTTTAGAATTAAAAATCGACGTGTTTCAGGATTTTACTCATAAATTGCAAATTAGGTAGAAAATGAATTTATCCGTTACTTATGGACCGCACTGTATAACTTGCAAATTCTAATTTAGAATATACCAAGGTATTACAGGTGTCAACAAAAAGGTGCAAACATTTCTACAAATTTACAGAAGAATATTTTCGACCTTGAGAATATTGGAATTTGAAATTTTTCAATACTATGCCTTATGTTTAATCCAGCTTGATATTATAATAAGATTCAAATTAATATGAGACATTGTCATGATTACCAACTTTCATTTATGATTTGTAAGCACAAGTGACGGTCGTGGGCTAGAGGTCAGTGCATTAGACTTTTACATTGAATGAGGGTTGAGGTTCAATTCCCCTTACCGGAACATCGGATTTTTAAAGGCCGTTCTCCCTCGCAAGGCAATGCCAAACCAGCGCGGTATTCTGCCTAGTAAATTTTCTCTGGAGCCCACGTTAAGCTGTAGGTCCTCTCTGGCTATGGCACTTTAAAACGCGCAACGCAGGCAGAGGAGAGAAAATTATGTCTCATAAGAGAGAAGGTACTCAAAATATTTGTAAACTCTAGCCAATCTGGTGGCACATTCTAAACAGAATTTACTAGTACATGATATTCGCTACGCAATTCTGATAAACATTCGTTTTGTCAGTAGCTGCCTGTTTCATTCGTTGTTTTAAAGCCACAGTATGAAGTTTTATTCTTCAAAGCAAGCTTCAGTGTATTTACAATAGAATGTTAACATATTTTAATAATAAACTTTTACCTTTAAAAGCTGAGAGCAACAAAAAATTATATATTTGAAACCATGAATTGTTGTAAACCAGCTAAAAATCGCACGGCTACACTCCGGTACTGTTATCTTAAGCATGCTTCTCCTCAGCTAAGAGAGAAACAAGGGTATCTACAGTTTGGCATCGAATCCCAACAACAGATATACCGGAAAATAAATATCTAAAATACAAAAAATATGAAACATATATTAAGTGAAGAATACCTTATAGCGGGTAAAGTAAGATCAATAAAGCTGCTTATATGTACTAATAATAATTTAAAACATATGTACCTATGTGATTCATAAATGCACAATATTTGACTACTTTTCCTTTGGGTTATAGTATTTGCATCAATTTCGAAAAAATATAATTTTTTGATCATACTTTGAGATACAAATGGCGTTGCAACATGCACCCTAAACTTAACTAAGCGCAATACGGTCGTCTTAGCCGGGATTCGAAACCTCGACCAGTCGGCCGCATTTCGCCTCTAGTGGCAGCGCGTATCCGCACTACTCCACCGACGTCGCGGATTTTAACACCTGGGCTCATTTTCAGCTACCATAAACAATCGAAGTACACTGTTTAAATTAAAATGCTTCAATTAATTTTTATAAGCACATTATTTACAATGCCATGCTTGTTTTATATACAGGGTGATTCATTAGCTTGTTTACACATTTTGGCAATGAAAACTAAATGTAATTTCGTGAAGAAATGTTCATATGGATATAGGTTCTATCTTCATTTGTTAATAAGTTATATGATTTTTAAAATAATTATCTGTTTGAACACCAATTAGTATCATATTTTAGGAAAATCAAAAACATTTATTGCAACAAATAAAAAGCATCATTCAAAAATTATTCAATTGTCCTGAATACACAAGTGGCAAGGACGAACTAAGCTGTCTTGCATGGGTAATAAATACATATTATTTCTAATATGAGTTTCAGCATCTCGAATCCTCTGCAATAATTGATGACGTTCATTAATTTCCACCGCATAAACAAGTTGCTTGAAGGGACCCGTAAATAAAAATCGCAAGGGTTTAAGTCGAGTGATTTAGGTGGCCATAGTTTGGGACCTCCGTTACCAATACGTCTGGTACTACTTTCCGGTTATTTACGTCATGCAGGCGAATGGACCTAGAAGGAAGAACAGTTATGCGAAGTCTTCTAAAGGCTATACTGAATATGCAATGTGCCGGTTGATGTCTATCAGGAAATCTCTTTTGATATTCTCTCGCTGCATTACGAGCGTTTCCATTACAAAATCCATAGATAAAAACAATGCCCGCATATTCTTGGTTAAAAAATGGATAATCCTTTGCTAAGTACACAAGTACAACTTTGACCTACCGAATAGATTCGATTAAACTAGCATGTAGTTCGTAGTAAATTGTAAATTGCAAATCGTTGGTTTTCAATAATGTCATTGTTCATGTCCATTAATTGCTAACATACATATATTTTCCTTATTGTTGTAAACAGATTTCAAAAATTAATAAAATGTATAAAAAAAAACAAATACAACTTTTAACAAACCGTAACAGAAACTTTAGACATAAACAATAGTTATTTACATTAGAGTGCGGAAAAGTTGATTTTACAACGCGACAGCTGGAGCGTTGTAAAATCATTTATGCACGAAATTTGTATAAAATTTTTTGGCCGACTATTTAAGAAAAAAACAGATTTAGAATATTTTTTTAATGTTGGTAACAAACTTTGACATTTTGACTAATTCAAATTTGTTTCATGTGTCATTTTGCAACATGTCAGGCTCAGAGAGTGAATTGTTAGTGTAGTACTGAGTAGTGGTGCCAACTTAATGTTGATTTCTTTGAATTTCTTATAGATGGCGCTATACTTTTATAATAAATAATAACAACATTTTACGCTTCTACTTTCTACATTATCGTGTCAAATATGGTGTAAAGTAGCGTTTTCTAAATTAGATTTTATTGTCCTATGCTTAATTTATTTTTTAAGCGTCCCTGAAAGGCTAAAATTTACTGGTTACTTTACCGCATACTAGCCGTACTTTGCAACATTGTGGGTAAAAATCTTGTTTCACATGACGTATACATGATGTCAAAGCTAGCTTTACAATTCAGGAGGGCAAAAACTATTTTTACAGGTGATTATTTTTTACTAACTTTTGTTATGGCTACTACGTTTTTTAAACGTGTTCAAAGAGATATTTAGTTTAAAAACCGATAACTTCTTAACAAAGAAATATAGAACCTACATCCATAAAAACATTTCTTCGTGAAATTACATTTAGTTTTCATTGCCAAAGTTTGTAGAGAGGCTAATGAATCACTTTGTGTAAATAAAATGCTGTTGTGTTACAAGTCAATCTTAATTTTAGATAGGTTGGTATATGTAAAAATAGATTGTACAGGGTGATTCTAAACATTTACGATAGCCCCTCGTATAACTGGGGATGTTTTTAGGTTCAAAAAGTGCATGAAAACTACCCCAGAAGTGAAAAGTTGTCTAAAAAATATGTAATTTAGGGTATATCTCAAAAATGAGATTGTTAATATTATTTAAAAAGTTAATTATCAAGTTTAGAAAAAATAATAATTATTTAAATACATACACCCAATTTCCAGATTTTTAAACTAAAGCTTTCACTTCTGAATCAGATTCATCCGCTTATCATATTCAATTGAAAATTTTAGGTATCAACTGGATATTAAGTTTGGACTGTTAGCTTTCCAAAGCAACGGAGTTTATTAAAATTGGGGAAGAAACAAAAAAATGATTTAAAATTAGTGAATCGATCTAAAATACCTTTGAAGTGTCATATCATCGTATTGCTGCTGAATTTGAAAAAAATTACTAAGCCAATTAGAGGTTAAATAGCTTCAGGTATACGTAGTTCATGATTTTCGCATATGTTTAGAATCACTCTATATATTATAAGATCTAATCAATATTTTGCTTATACAATTCAATTATACATTTTATAGTGTCCATTAAAGATATGTTGGTTAAATCAAAGTTAAGCAAGTTAAAAAATGTATTATGGATTTATATACAGTGTGTCGCATTTAAGATGAAGACACCCCCATATTTTCGCTATTTGAAGGAATACAGATTTTAATTTTTGCACAGTCATACAGGCTCATGGGTCACACTTTTTAAGATACTCAAATGAAATCTGAACTTTAAACTCAGCCTACTACGAATTCACAAACAGGGTCAATTCTCCATATTTTGCGTCGCGTTAGAGATATCGAAAAAAATTATTAGAAAAAGTTGTTCAGAATATTATTCTAACCCCATATACCGAGTTTCATGACAAAATTCGCATTTTGAATTTTTTCATTATTTTGGTCTATACCCAAAATAATTTCAAGTTTATTTTTTAATTTGATATTTAGTGTGCCATGGAAAGTAAAAACTTGACACATTGTCAATTTAATAGTGTCATGTATTCAAATTGCTTTCCATGGCACACTAAATATCAAATTAAAAAATAAACTTGTAATTATTTTGGGTATAGACCAAAATAATGAAAAAATTCAAAATACGAATTTTGTCATGAAGCTCGGTATATGGGGTTAGAATAATATTCTGAACAACTT
>JABXWE010035937.1:0-13055 GCA_014611495.1 Limonius californicus
CTAATAATGTTAATTGTAAAATTACACTTGTTGTTAATCCTTCGAATTAATGTGTTTGAATTTGTAAATTTAATTGAATAAAAAAAGTTAAAACATTTTATCTACCCTTGCTGTTAAAGTGTTACTTTATCTACTCAAAAGAGTTGCTATAACAACATTTTAACATTAGCTATAGAAAAAAGTAATATTAATATGACACTTAATTATTATTTCTCGTCAAATTTGGATTGAACTATTTTATCATTTACGTTTGAAATAGCGGTAATAATTTTTGTTGAATTCTAAACTTACTAAAAAAGCCCATCCTCTCTTGGGCATTTGTTTGCGGTTTACAACACTGACAGTTGAGCATTATTCTTTCAACTGCTAATACCCCGTAATTTATTCTCACAGCCCGCAGTAAAACATTCCCCAAATCGAGCGATGCCTCATTGGCCGCGGTGCTGCGGCGGTCAGCAGATATTGACATTTTACCATTAGGAGATGAACTTTTACTGCGAATACTTTTAGGACCCTACTTTTCGGGCTCAATGTTCCGGATAGGAATATTAGCATAGTCAATTTTGCATCTGCATCGCGGCCCGTTAGTAATGGCACCTCATATATTGGATTTTCTACCGGGCACACTGTAAATATGTACGTCAAAATGGAATTAGCGAGCCTTTGTGCGAACGAAATCGTTGTAATTCAATCACATATTACATTCATGTTTAGCTTCCAAAAGCTGTTCGACTGAAGGCCGATTCCAGGCTATAAAATCCGACGCACCACTCACCCACAAAATGGATATAAATCGTTAGATACGACAACCAAGAAAAACATTGAGATTCCGAGGGAAACTTCGTACCTAAATAAGCCCGGACGTGGATTGTAGCCATAGATTTGTGTAAAAAGCAATTTGGGAGAAAGGCGCGAGAAATAAAAATTTCCGTTAATTAGTAGTTGAAACAGAGTTGAAATTCATTTCGGAAGTTTTTAACTTGCAAGTGGAAAATCACAGGAACATTGTTTTTGTCTGTCTCGGTAAGGTTTTCAATATCGTTTTCCTGCGATCTCTAAACGTAAATACTTGAGAAATTACAGTAGTTCTACAGAATTTTAGTAATTAAAAGAAAAGAAGTTTTAGGTTCAATCTACACTCTACAGGAACTGTTTTGTATTTGAACCGTAAAGATGTAGTTGTTTCACCAATTGCTTTGCGATGCAGATCATAACCTAGAAAACTGTATTACACTGGATTACTGTGCATGAATATTGAACTTCATAATATTTAGGATGAATATTTCCAGAGATTTAACAAGGACAACGCATGGGATTGTGATTTTACAACGCTCGTAGCATTTTGATGTTTTAAGGATTCATTAAAATATACTTTTAACATTTAGAATATAAGTCTATACTTTATTTGCCCGACAGTGTTTATTAGACACTATAAAATTGGTACATCATTTACTAAACTCTACTAAACTATCATAAGGTAGTTGAGTAAGATTAGAAAACTTCGCCTACATTAGCTTGCAAATTGCTTTGACTATTGGTAAGTACACTTTCACAGAAATAATAGATTTTACCGGAACAGGTTTAAGCATTAATTATTTATTAAAAAAATGTTAGTGTCCACCGGTTATGGTGTTACAAAAAATATTCACACTAGCCTCCACAGGGGTAACGACTGGACGAAATTTTTCGTAACAAACGCGAAACACCTAATTATTATCCACGGGTAACTCACTGAAACATTTCGGAGTGTTCACCACGGATAACTAGTCTGCGATATGGGTATGGGTAAACTTACAACAAAATTCTCAAAAGGGCGCCAAAATCCTTCACCAATCGTCGTAAAGCGAATCTCATGAGTCATGACCCACCTTAACAGATCCAAGTAAAGGTAAACTCTTGCCACGAAGAATATGACTTACAGGTTTCAACATCCAAACAGGAACACAATAAAACACCAGAGTGAAGTGAATGCTGTAAACAAAGCCACTATATTTTTAAATGAAACATAATAGAAAAATTTATGAACACCTGTATAAAGTAACAGTAAATGTAATAATAAGAAGGATACATCAACTTTGTACACCCTGTGTGTAAACCGGTCTAAACATAAACAGTTAAGTTACAAATTAGTCGCACACTCGGTACATGAGTTCCCCTACAATTCTAAGGTGAAGCGCAAGTTATCACAAATTATTTATACGGTAAATACGGTCCTGTATGACAAATAGTAGATAGCAATAAATATCCAAATGGCAAACTCAATATCTAACGCAACTTAATGAATGCCTACAAATTCTGTGAAACCACAGTAAATATCAGTTAAACTGCATAAACCACAGATTAAATACATAAGTGAGTAGCCCAAAATAAAGGAAACACCATAATGTACAACTGACTCAAAATTAGTCAACAGATTAATTAGGTAAATACAGAAAATACAAAATGCTAAAGTACATTACAATATTATTTTATATGATTTCGACAACCGGTCAAAATAATTCAAGAAAACTCGAATTAAGGGAAAGTTCCCAGGCGAATGAAGTATGACAAGGAAAGCAATTTAGCGGACGTAACCCGTATCTGAAAATAAACGAATCTAAAAATCCCCAAAGCTAAATTAATAATAATTAAAATCCGAATACGAAATGACGCAAGGCCTGGCGTTAAGTCAGCTTAACCAATGCCTAAGAAGTAAATGGTAGCGCCGAACCGAACTTTCATCGATATTAATCAATCCGCATAATTGTCCTACAATACAATGAATTTTACTCCTTAGCAATTAAGTTTCCAATTGTCTAATTTACAATTGTCCCGCAGCCATGAAAATAGACATAGCGACAACTCGCAGCGGTCTGAATTTGGTAAGCAAAAAAAGATTATGCAGCATGAAAATTTGGTGAGCAAAAGAAAGGTTTGTTTACAAAATTTGGTACCGCATGGAACAAGAGCATAATTTTAATTAAATATCAGAGTGTAGTTACAAAAGCAGGAAAAAAATTAAGCTGGATGCACTTACTGAAGGTAAGTGACCAGTCGCCAATGCATAATAATGTTCAAACCGATAGGTATTACCAAAATGTTAAAAATACAAGTAATACACAGTTTCGGCTGCCCCGTTGTGTTTGGAGCATACCTAACTGGATTTACTGGAGCTCCATGCCTACGGTCACACGAACACAGAGAATAAAGAAAATTGGGAAATGAGACCTTCCGTCATTCGCTGGGTTGTTCCTGGAGCATTCTGAACACGATTATGGAGCACGCGGCAGTGGATAGCATCAGGCTGGACTAACAGCTCGACAACGTATTCGGAAATTCTCCATAAATTCGAACCTTCCCTTCGGTGGCGGATTGTCTTCAACTTTGTATAGCACGTAGAAACCGAAAGCTACAGGTGAACGAGATAGGTTGGTTGGTCGGAAAACAGACCCACGAGACTCCACATAGCATGCAGCGGGTAACGTATCAATTTTCTGGTAAAGGGTTAATTAATCAGGGCTAGACCCAATGAGAATTTAGTAAAATACCAAAATAACTCGCAGACAACTAACTACATTCTCTACTAACTAAGGATGATTTCAATAATCCACGAAGCATGAAGATTTCACAATCTTAAATCGCCTTCTACCTTTTACCAGCAACCCACAACTTGCACGGGAAATATCTCAAAAGTAAGTCTCGTCTGACATCCACACTTCAAGAAATTTCATCCACACCATTCAAAATCCGCTTGCAACAAGAAGAATTTTTCTCAAATTCCCTAAAACTACAGGAACTTAAAAATGTCGACTCAAGGTTGGCGGCAAAAGAGAACCATATGCAACCAAGTACACCTACGAGACTGCCGAGATTCTAATGCGAAAAATACACATAACAAAAGGCATCCTCCTGTTAACTGATTATTAATTCTTATTTATGACAACTTCGACACCGGTAATAGTATAAAAAGTCACTTTATTAATTAAGTAAGTATTTTTTGTCTTGTGAATTACCTCTAAAATTTTAATTGTTGGTCCATCACAACGCTGCACACTGCTGTCAAATAGATACATTCTCATTTTGTGTTATTAGCGATGTCACTTAAGTTTTACCAGTGAAAGGCTCAATTTTCTATCCGTCAAGATGTTAAATCAAGTTTATAGTGAGAAACATGGTTCCTAAGGCAAAAAAAGATATTATATTATTATTAATAAAATTTATGTAGGTCGAGTCTCCTAAGATGAATCAAGCGTAATCATATCTCAGTTGTCAGAAGTATTAAAAGTGTGTTTTAACAAATTGTAATAGGCAATACCCTTGGTTTACTAGTTCAGATAAGTGCGGCACTAAAGGAAAATCGAAAATGAAACAAAAGTATATTTGGCTGATATCACATACAGGGAAAACAACTTTGCCCTATACTAGCTTCCTAGGTGCTTCTTTCATTTACCAACTTCTTTGTTATTATTTACAGTTAAATAAATTTTTATTATACAGAAGTGTATTAATTTTATATATTTAGTGAACGGTTTTTTCTTTCTGTTTTTGTATTTTATACCTCAACTATACCATAATTCGAATTTTTTTGGTAAATATTTTTCCTTCTTACGACTTCGACCACAATAACAATTTACACGAATTAAATTGAAAGGCATTGCTTACAATGATCGTATTGTTATGGTAGAATGCGATAGTTTTTTTTATTGATGTTTGTAATGTTCTTAGATAGGCTGATTCACACTACTATGTACAGCAAGATCAGTGGTAGCACAAATATTTTCCGGTAAAAAAGTATTAATGTTAGGTTCATCTTTTTTCAATTATTAAATAGCCATACCTAAAATTTAATTCTGGCAAAGAAAATAGATAAGATTTAATTTTTGTAGTTATATATTCGCCTTTAATCGTGTAAGGTGGAATTTAAAATTGAAGTTATTTCTCAACGTATAGCTTCATGTTATGTTCATTTGATTTTGTCACTTCATCGTAATTAAAGTCATATTTTAATTGCCGCTCTGTAGCCGATTACTATATTATTATTTTCCAAATACAGTTTGGTGTGGACTTTTTCTGTTATCATGCAGAATTGCCGATTGGTGTTGTGTCTACGTGCTTGGCCGTGGACGCTTTCTGGGAATTTATGTGCTAAATTGTTCCAGAATTATTGCACCATAGTTTGCAATGTGGTGTAATCTTTTTGGGCAATGCATGTTCGAGTTGCGTTTCCTCTTCTTATCTTAGATTTGCGTCGGATTAAAAATATTAGCAGTGTCGGCTTTGTGCAAAAACAATTCAGTGAAATTGCTTTCTCGACTGTTTCGGATAATAGCGATCAAACTCGAGGAAGTTTTATTATTTGAGCTGTTTTAAGTGATACTCCCGTCCAGCGGCGGAGATATTGAGATCTGAAATTCCCGCCTCTTCTCTCTCGACGTCGAAAAAGCCCTGTCGGAAGCGCTCCAATTTTCAGGGGCGTACCAGCTATTTTTCCCGCTTCCGGAAGATCTTAGGAACACCCCAGTTGTGCCTCTCTCTGGTCACTACGGAACAACACTAAGGTAGAAGTAATTCTAATTGTGTGGTGAAATCTTTTTTCCGAGTTAATCTTCAAGCTTCAACTGCTGAACGTTTTTTAAAAAACGGCGTAAAGCGACATTCAGTCGCCAGTTCTTCTTTCTTCTTTTGGTTAAGTAAAGTGTATTCATAAAGTATATTAAATTGTAAACTCCGACGCCACTGGCTGCGTAGATCTGTTTTAAGAAATTAAATATCGCAAGCCACTGACGGCGAGCCTTTTTCACTTCTATGTAATCGTTGTAATTTTTGTATCATGTTAGTAAACTAAAAGAAGTTGAACTATATCTCTCTTGAAATTTACCAGATCTTGTATTTGTATGTATTTTTATCTTTGTGTGCATGAACTTTGCAAGCTTTACATATAGGAGGCGGCACAATAAATGTGAGTCCGATTTCCGTAAGCTGCTGGCTTCTCGGCCTTCCACGCGAACTGGTAATCTGTTGTGATTTGGAAGGTGGCGCCCGTTAATTTTGACCTACCCTGTACACAACTAGGAAGATTTCCTTTTCGTAAGCGGTTTCCGGTTTCCTAGTGGAACTAAGGGAACGGACAAAGAAAATGGAGGTACTGAAAGCGACAAAAAAACTAAAAGGCACAAAAATATACATAGAAGAAGACTACTCAAAGGAGACCTAAGAAACAAGCAAAGAGCTGATAAAACATAGGAATAGATTAAGGACAGAGAGACAACAGGCAATGATTAGTTATAATAAGTTAATAATAAATGGAGATGCCTACTACTTGGAACAATTAAACGAAATGGAAAAGGATAACAAGAGGAATATACAGCATGAAGAAACACCCAAAGGCAAAACGGGAGGAAGAACAATCAGTGAAAGATCCCCAGAGGAAGAACTGCAAGAACAATTAAGCAAAATAACCAGAACTAGCAGGAATACCGGGGCGATTCCAAAAAACTTAAACATGGATTAACCTCACATAACCAAATATCTAAAACGGTACAAACAAACAGGCTATGAAAAAGGACACGAAAAAAGGAAAAGAAATAGAAATTGAAGCGATAGGGATAGGAATTTGGAGCATAAATACACTAACAGGGAAGGAGATTGAAATAAGGACATGGATAGCAATAACATACAAATCTTAGGACTAAGTGAAACCATGAAAAAGGGTGAGGAAAGTACAAACTTAACAAACAAACACATACTGTACTACTCGGGAGTGAAAGCAGAACAAAGAGCAAAGGAAGGAGTGGGAATAATAGTCACAGAAGAAATAAATAAAAGAACAACAAACTTTAAGGCAATAAACCCGAGAATAATAGCAATTAGTATAAAACTGGAAGAAATAATAAACATCATACAAATCTATGGGCCAGTAGAAGGAACAGCAGAGGAAGAAATGATAGAGTTCTACACGAATCTACAACAAATACTGGACGAAATGAAAGAAGAAAATGAGAACACAATAATAATGGGAAATTGGAACAGTAGAGTAGGAATAGACTATAACAGAGGAATGGGATGTATAGGAATACACGGAGAAGACACACTAAATAGAAATGGATTAAAAATGATAGAGTTCTGTCAAGGGAACGACCTACTAATAGGAAACACAATGTGGGAACAACCAAAAGAAGACAAATACACATATGAGGCAGAAGAACGAAGCGCTAAAAGTTTGATAGACTACATAACATATACACAGGATTTAACAGAGGCAATTCAGAAAATCAAAACGATAAAAGAAGCGGAATTGGGAACACAACACAGATTAGTGAGAGCAAATACCAAGTAAGACTAAGCAACAAGGAAGAAATAAGGAACTACAGTAGTGTAGCAATATACAGGCTAGAAAACAAAGAAAAATACCAGAAGGAGACAGATACAGAATTCCAAAAATTGGAGCATGGAAGAACAGACTGGACTTTAGAAGAAAGATGGATAACCTTCAAAGAGACATTGCTGAAGATAACAGAGAATATATGTGGGAAGAGGAAATATAATAAACACGTTAAAAGTACGAGATGGTGGAATAGTGACGTACAAAGACTGATAAAAGAAAAGAAAACGGCATGGAAACAATATATACAAACAAAAACACAACAAGACAAAGAAGAATATAACCGAAAGAGAAACATAGTGAAAAACGCAGTCAAAAGAGCAAAAACGGAATCCTGGAAGGAGTTTGGAGAGGAGATAACAGAAGTACACAACACAGACTACAGAAAATTTTGGACGAAAATAAAAATATTAAGGAGAGATAAAAGGAAAGAAATAAAAGCGGTTAAAAATAAACAGGAACAAATACTAACAGACACTAAAGAAATACTTGGAACATGGAAAGAACATTACACAAATAAGTATAACACGACAGTACCAGATGATAAAATAACAAGAATAGAACAAGTAGAACAGCAATAGAATATCAAGAGAGAAGAAGTCAAGAGGCATTACAAAAAATCAAAATTGGAAAAGCAAGTGGAGAAGACTGCATAGCACCGAAGATGATCAAATGGCTGGGGGGAAAAGGAATTGACTGGCTATGGGAGATATGTAAAGAAGCATGGGAAGAACAAAAAATTCCGAAGAATTGGCAAAATAATCCCGATATACAATAAGGGAATACGGATGCAGTGTGAAAACTACAGACCAATCTGTTTAGCCCAAACTAGCTACAAGCTATATACAAAGATCCTGGAAAAAAGACTAAGAGAACACGTGGAATCGCAACTGGGAGAAGACAAGCAAACGACAACATATTTATCTTAAGAAGTATAATAGAAAGGAAGATAGAAGAAGGAGAGGAAATATACCTAACATTCATAGACCTAAAAGCAGCATTCGATACGGTAGCCAGGAAGGAAACATGGAAAACCCTGGGAGAACTGGAAATACCTAACATGTTGATAAACGCAGTAAGAAGTACATATGAAACGGTTAAAGCAAGAGTGCAAATGGCGGGACAAAGATTAGATGATTTTGAAATGAAGAAAGGAATAAAACAAGACGATAGCCTAAGCCCACTATTGTTTATCATTATCATGGACAAAATTATCAGACAAATTAAAGAAAAATATAACCGAATGGATACGGTAATAGGGTATAGGAATCTCGAAGCAATCAAAGTAAGCAGCCTGCTATACGCAGATGACGTGGTATTAATAGAAGATAAGAAGAGCAAAATGCAAAATTTAATAAGCGCCTGGACTAAAGAAATTGCAAACATGAAAATGGAAATAAATATAAACAAAACAAAAACAATGCTTGTAAATGAAAAACAAATAGACACCCAGATCGACAAAGAAATCAAATGCAAGAATAAAACGTTGGAAAGAGTTACAACATATGAATTTTTGGGAAGTATAACAACGGAGGATGGGAAAATAGAGGCCGAGATAACAAACAGAGCCAATAAATCAACAAGCTTATACTATTCAATAAAAATAAAACAATTTTAGGGAACAAAGACATAGATATAGAGGTGAAAAGAAAAATACATAATGTAATAACAATACCAACAATTTCTTACGCTTGTGAAAACTGGACTCTAAGAAAAAAAGACGAAAATAAAGTAAGTGGTATGGAAATGAAACACCTTAGGAAAATCGCGGGAAAAACTAAATGGGATAGAGTAAGAAACGACAGGAGTAGAGAAATAACAAAGCAAGAGCCAATCATTGAAAAAATAAAAAAGAAACAACTGAACTGGTATGCGCACATAGTAAGAAGGGAACCCGACAGAATCGCAAGAAATATAATGGAGATAGGAAAACCAAGGAAGAGGAAAAAAGGAAGACCATGAAGAAAATGGATGGACCAAATCCGAGAAATAGGGAGGGAAAGAGGAAAGACAATAGAGGAGATGAGAACGCTAGCAAGAGATAGGAAAGAATGGAGGAAATGGATGCAGGACATGGAACCCACTTCCGACGCCTGAAAGGGCATAAGGATTAGCGAAGAAGAAGAAGAAGAAGTAAGCGGATTCCGTGAACCACTCCTGTTCTCTGAGCTAAGCTGTAGGCTTTTTTTATCTATCCTGTTGCGGGTCGACAAAAAAGCTCGTTTGGCCCATAACATCCTCTAATTCTATAGCGTTAAAGTAGTATTAATATAAAAAATGTGAATTTCCTGTTTTGTTCTATTTTCCTGCAATAAACTTACATAGATTATTCAGTGATGTTATTTTTTTAGATTTTCATCAGTTTACCGCTAAATCATTTGTTCTAATTTGAACTTTTAGCCAATTTCAACGTTCCACATCTATTCCATCAATTAATTACCACAGCAGGTTATTGATCAAATTTCTTCTTTTGCATAGAAGTTCTCCTGGTTGTACGAAATTTCGCCTCTAATTGTCCCATTAACAAATCGCGGACATATAATGAAAAATAGCTACTTTCAATATATAGATAGGCAGATTCTAATTGATGCAAGCAATTGCAACAAAGTGTGTATTGTAATTCTTAAGAAGCGAAGAGAAGGATGCAGTATTTGCAATTTACATACATTTCCTTTTCCTTTTAACAACATAGTTGTTGCCTACAAAATTTTGTATGTATTATATTGGTTGTCCATGTTATTTACATTCTGTTTAATCAAGGAAAGTTTAATTTTGTTCTTAACAACTGAAGAAATCAATTTTAAAGAAAAGCTATTTTCTGGGTCAATTGAATTAAAATAAACGAAATGTGTAACATAAATTTACAAAAGCAGTACAAGAAAGGGTATTGTACCGCCGAAGGGGGTACGTTCGGCAACCCTACTTATGAACGTTTAACGAGCAAATATGTACATCATTCTAATGTTAAGTTGCAAATTTTACATGTTCAACTTATTGTTGCTGGGGCAGTGTGGCAGACACGTACGAGTACTGGTCAAACAGTATTCAAAGTTAAGCAACGATCCACGCGGTCAGCACTCGGATATGTGCCGAAAATCTACGCTCACACCCTGCTATCGTGGTCCCTCGGAGAGTACCTAAAACCATTGGTCCCCCTGGGTTAGTGCACCGCGGCATTAACTACCTCAAATAGGGTTAAAAGAGCAGCCGGGTGCGGAATATCCTTCGGGTACCGCAAACTTTATCTGTATAGTCGCTGCCTAACTACACTAAGGCCAAACAACAAAAAAGAATGGCAATTTTTTTACGGCTACGTATTAAATTACATAAATATAAGAAATTATTGGGAAAACCGGTCACGAAAAAGAGTTCATAATTTATAACAGATAAAATATCGATTGTGCTGTCGTTGTCTAGAGTCGAATATAGTTCTGCGCAAACAACAGATACCCAGACAATAGATTCCTCCGAATCAACATTTTGTTTTCGAATATCCTAGTAGCTACCTTGGGTCTCATGTTATTTTAAATTATTACTTGTACGTTTCAATGATCGAACCCGACGACATGAACTGCAGAGCTCTAGCTGGAGAGACTGGCTCGTTGCATCGAGATCGAACTGGTGGCAGTCAACCAATTCTCATTGTCTTACAAATGTGTCCCTCAGGTTGCGACCTTTTTGAAGCATTGATGACCTGCCTGTCTTTCCGGTCAATTGACTCCGGACGCTCGTTACCGGACTCCGGTGAATCCATCCACCGTTTCTTTGTAAGCCGGTCGTCGAGTAGTGCATCATAATTAAATTTCCTGTTTCCCTGCTTATTCCCGAACAAATGGCTGCTGAAATTAGCCGCAGACTGAAAGGAATTTCGATTGCGGAGAGTTTGCATTATTGTTTTATAAACCATACGATTTGACCTGATTTGTATAAAATCATTACTTCTGAAAATGTTTATATTATTATATATTATATATAAAATATACATGGTTATTGAGATGTTGTATATTTTCCCTTTTCTATATTATGGAATATTTTATTCCGGATGTTATCACAATTTTGCATAAAAATTTAAGAGCTTATACGTAATATATTACTATATTAATAGCTGGTCAACTTCTGTCATATTAGACACATTTTTAACATATTATTTCGAGTATAATACAGAGGAAGGAAGACATGCCTTAGCAGCATTCGTACAATGACGATATACTAGTTGTGTGGCATTGCATAACCCAAATATTCGTGTTACGTAAATGGGATAGTTTAACTGCTTTGGCATGGTTTTAAAATACTGCGAAAACGAAACATTTTTTCATAATATACTTTATTTTAATTAAAGGAAAAATTGATGATTAATTAATTATATTAGGCTTTACAGTTAATTTTCCAGCAAATACTAAAATTATTTTGTTTTGCTGGTAGTATGTTGTAAAATATATTAAACTTTCTAAATAAATCACACATGGTTTTGCTTAACTGATGGTTAATACGATATCAAATTAGTAGTTTTCCAGTTCTTAGACTTTTTGTTTATGTGAACAGTTTAATGATTAACGAAGACGAATTCTTCTTATACTCGTAATTCGACTAAATTTCTTCAACAAGGTATGTACTTAGAAAATAATGTATCTTTGTCTTTTTTTATGGAACACTCGGTATTGTTTGTACATTATTGTGATCGCTTTCTTTACTGCTATACTGTTATAGCTCTAAGCAAGTTGAAATAAACATGTTGTGCTAAAAATGTGATACTACAGCATTACACAGGGCGTTCCATGACAGTAGGAGAGGTGAAAAGAAGATTGGTCATTTTCTATAATTCGACTATTAAAGAAGTTATGGCCTGTTTTTAGTTAAATACTGAAGCAGCCGAAACAATAAATGATATTAAGTGATATTTGATACAAACTGTCTACGTTACTATGGAAATGATATTATTTACTTGAATCTCAAACAGTAATGTACCTTAACCTTGCGCTTATTAACAGTGTTGATAATGTTTACTTTTACAACGCGAGAGTACGCCGATATCCATTACATGTACAGTTTTTGTGATGGAAACTCAGTAGCAGCTGCTCGAGAATATGGGTTGAGATTTCCAGATAGGCGACTACCAGACCGATGAGTTATCCAACGAGTGCACAACCACCTACGTAAACACGAAACTTTCCCGAAACCATCGATTAAGCGTCCAATACAGCAAGTACTAGACAATGAGGACAACATGCTGCGAGAAATATATAATAATCCCAGCACCTCTGTTCGTCGTATATCTGCACACGTTAAGGTCGCTACAGACGCTCCGTCTTACCTTCATACTTGCCTGCACAGTTCTAAGTCTCAAGGTAAGACGATACGTGTGGATAGCAAGTCTTAAGACTTTTCGTGCGTGTACAGTTCAGTGGTGTGGCTCGATGGAATTCAGAGTCTGCTTGAAATTTTGCGCGCGAGCCTACCGGTCTACGAGCAAGACGGAACATGTGGACGAACGAGAGTCTTCAGTTCTAGCCAAGACAGTGCGACGTTATATAGTTATATATAGTTTCGTTTTCCGTTTTTGCATTAACAATAGCAGATTTGAGGGGTTATTTTAGAGAATTTATAACTGAATTTATATCACTATACAGACAAAATACATGTTTATGGAAAATCAAGTCTGCAGAATCCAGTAACCGCAATAAGAAACAAGCAGCGT
>JABXWE010035938.1:0-37990 GCA_014611495.1 Limonius californicus
AGTTAAAAACCTAACCCTACAAAATGTTATAAACTTATTAAACTTACAAAGTAAAGTAAAATATCATAATTATCAAATATTATTAATTAAATAAGGATTTTGCTATAAGAAAGTAAATGGCATTTGCTTTAAATGTGCGACAAATGTTTTCGACAGCTGCCAAATACAAATCTTAGTGGCCCACCAAGCCGCACGGATCGCTGCAGTCAGTGTCACGAGTTTTTCGGCCAAGTTTCCTGTATTAATATATTAAAATATTTGCATCATATAATTAATGTAATACCGTAGTTATATAGTTTCAGTATTAGCAAACATTTGCACTGACTATGAATTTAATTTTTAGTACAGTAATGCTGGTGCATACTAGATCTTGAATGTGTTTTTGGACATTTCCTGAATTATTAAAATTCTTCTTAATCTTACGCCTTTTTACCGTAAGGTATAAGGCGTGTGTAGTTTATTCTTATGTTCTGCTTCTGCATATTTCTCTCCATTTCTTTCTGTCTTGTGTTTTTTGTTTAATTCCTTCCCATGTTAATTCTTTTTTATCAATCTCTTCTCTTATTCCATCATTCCATGTTCTTCTTGCTCTACCCTTTTTATGTTTTCCTTGTGGTTTGCTTCATATTATTCATATTTTCTTCTAAGTCTATCTTTTTTCATACGGCATATACAGGGTGATTCATTAGCCTCTTTACAAACTTTGGCAATGAAAACTAGAAGTAATTTCATGAAGAAATATTCTTATGAATGTAAGTTTTGTCTTTCTTTGTTAAGAAGGGTTTTAAAATAATTATCTCTGAGAACACTAATGAGTAATCTTATTTTAAGAAACAACATTGCGGCTACTGTAAATGTTAAAAAATTAGTCTATTCTCCTGAATACACAACTGGCAACGACGAACTAAACTCTCTTGCACGCGTAATTAATTCATATTATTTCTAATATGAGTTTCAGCATCTCGAATCCTCTGCAATAATTGATAACAATCATTTATTTCCAAGGCGTAAACTAGTTGCTTGAAGTGAGCCCATAAATAAAAATCGCAAGGATTTAAGTCGGGTGATTTAGGCGGCCATGGAATGTACTGGTTGACGTCTGTTAGGAAATCTGTTTCAATATTCCCCGCTGCATTAAGAGCGTATCCATTACAAAATCCAGAGATAAATTCAATGTCCGCACATTCTTTGTTAGAAAATGATTCATTGCTAAGTGCACAAGTACAACTTTTAACAAGCCGTGACAGAAACTTTAGACATAAACAAACTATTTTTACAGGTGATTATTTTTTACTAACTTTTGTTTTGCTAAACCATGGTACTACGTTTTTTCAACTTAGTTTAATGTTCAAAGAGATAATTATTTTAAAAATCTTAGAACTTCTTAACAAAGAAAGATAGAACTTACATTCATAAGAACAATTCTTCATGAAATTACATCTGATTTTCATTGCCAATGGTTGTAAAGAGGCTAATGAATCACTCTGTATGTCTGAACCACTTAGTTGTCTCTCTACAATTTTGTCACATATAAGTGTTATCTTGAGTTGTTGTCTATGTGTTGCATTTCTTATTCTGTCTCTTCTAGTTTTATTCTCAATTTTTCTCAGGAACTTATTACCTCTATTATTCCATTTTTCAGCCCTCTCTGATCTAATGCTTTCCCTATATCTTCTCTTCTTGTTTTGTCAAATACCTCTACTAAATCAATATAGTATACATATATTCCATTGTTATTATTTATTATTTTCTTACTAACTTGTCTTAGCAAAGTCTTGAGTACTCCTTCCCCCTCTAAATTCACATTGGGTGTCTTCTATTGTGTTTTCAGTTTTGTCCCTTATTCGTTTCTCTATTATTCTTGTCCTTCGTTTGCCTGGAATGCTTGATAATATTATTCCTCTATAGATATTACAGTTTTGTTCGTTTCCATTTTTTGTGGATCGGTAGAATTATTTCTGTATTTCAGTTTTTTGGCCCTTTGGCTACCTCGTTAAATATTATTCTTAGTTTCTTTACTCCCTCTTCTTCTAAATATTTTATCATTTCCAGAGTAATATCATCCTTGCCTGGAGTTTTGCCTGTTTTTATCTTTTTTATTGCTTCTAGCTCATCTACCTGGCTAATTTCTTCCATTCTCCTACTTGGTTGTTCTCTTGTGTATTTATGTATATTCTTGTTTCTGTATTTTCTATTAGTGATGACTAGTTCATTTTTTATACATACATACATACATAATTCAATCATTCTTTCTCCACTATTGTTTCTGGCCCTTTCTCCTTTTCCCATTATGTTTTCTATTCCAGCATTTTCGTTCTTGTAGTGCATTGAAGAATTTTTCTTTTTGTTTTTTACTTGCGTCATCGTTTACTCCATATGCTGCTATCTATGTTTCTTCGTTTGTTGGTTTTATTTCCACCTTTATTATTTTTCCTTAATACATTTTTCCGTAGTTATATCTCTCATTTTGTTAGGTGCTACTATTATTCCTACTCCTTCCTTCGCTCTTTATTTCTCATCTCTCCCCGACCATATTAGCCAATATTCTATATGTATTCTCTCCATTCGTTTACCTTACTTTTTAGTTTCTGTAATTTCTAAAATTTCTATTTTTTGTTTCATCATTTCTTCCACTATTTCTTCCTCTTTTCCTTTTATGCTTTGCACATTCCATGTACCAATCTTCATCATTTGTCCTACCATCTGTTTCTCATTTTTTCCTTTCCTGAATTGTTAACATTAAGGCAAATATAACAATTATTATTAATGTTATTTCAGTATTTTATGCAAGCCTAGTGTGCTATGTAAAATAATATACGGTTTCATTACTATATCATTGTAATTTGAGGAACTCTTATTTACATCATGAGGTAAGTACTTGTTTCTTTTAATTTCAAAAGTAGAGTTTTTAAGTTGTCTTTATTTTCACCACTGCTCATGCTTGGTGTGTTTAAATAGTAACAAAATTGTTTTTGAGTTAAAATTTTTTACTAGAGAATGTGTTTAAGTAAAAGGTTTTTTCTATATTCTATTTTCTAAAATCCTATAGTAAATATACAGCATTGTTAAAATATGGTAGAGGTATCTTCCAAGGGTTCTCTATAAACATTATCAGAAAATGTTTCTCATGAGCAAATTATTAGTTATTATAGTTGGTAAGTTGTACATACAATGTTTGAAAATTGTTTTTTATGCGTTGCATTAATAAATTAAATGATTTGTAGAACATTGCTTTAAATTACCAGTTTTTGTTTATTTGTACTCATATCAACATGTTACTATTTTTAAGTAGTTACACATGTGTAGGTTGGTTGGTAGTTTTAGTTTTTCAGGAGCTATAAATTGCATGATTAAGGAGATATTCTTGTAATTCATACAAACAGAAATATTTTTTAAAGGATTTTTGATTGGGAATTCACCGCCCTCTCAAATCAAGTCAACTGTTAAGTGAGTAATGAATAATATAATATATGAATAATTATAATTTTTGTACATTTTTACACATACAGTGCTCATGTAAAAGGATAAATTTTTCCGTGTACTCGCTAATACCCTGTTTATAACTAAAACCGAAGAACAATTCCATCACCGGTGAAACCAGTAATGCAGTCGACTATTATCAAGTTTTCCAAGACAACTAATTTGAGTTTTTGTTATTAATTAACTATTGTGAAAATATTAAATATGAAAACCAATCACAACAAAAAATGTAAATTATTTGTTAAATCTTAAAATTTAAATTAATGTCATACTTAATATGTGTGAATTTAAAGGTATGCGTATATTTTCTTCATGTTTAGTTTTTCATTAAAAGAAGTCGAATATTACTTTCTTTCACTACTACTTCAACTTAAATAGGTGACTGTGTATATAATTTTAATAAATCTGCATTGTACTCGTATGTATGAAATTTCACATGACAGTGTAAATGACCCTTTAAAGGGAAATTGATTTGCAGGGACATCCAGACCAAATAATATTTTGTAGTGTTGTAAGTAAAATGTAAAATTGTAACAATGTACAATGTAGCCTACATGGTATATTCTCTACATTGTAGATGATGTACCATAGTACCATGTATCACAGGGGGGAGGGTTTGTTTTAAAATTTGAAATTATGCGAATACTGAACCTAATTTAGTATTTGGTGATAAATAGATACTTATATTAGTCCCTTTCTGTTTTCAGTTAATTAAAATTTGAATACATAGTTTGCATAATGCTGTTACAATCGCATTTAAATCTGTACTCAAAAGATGACTTTAAAAACCATTTATAACAGGTATTATTAAATTACATGCCATAAAGTACACAGACCCCACAATATGCAATACAGAAATCAATTAACAGATGGATAAACCAACTAACTTATGGTAGAAAGAAGACGAAGGCCACAAGACCTGATTAGATGCATTATGGTGTATTGTCAATGGATGGTTCCCCATCTCAAACTGTAACTCACTACATTTACTTATAAGTTATGTGAAAGATGCATATTTATTAATGTAGATTTTAAGGTGAAGTGTGTAAAATGGATTTTAGAAAATATGTATCTAGGTATGCTGGGTTACAGATTTTAAATTATAATATTTACGTGAATTAGAAGATTGAATATTTATTTTAGGCGAAAGAAAGTAAAAAGAGATAGATATAAATTTATTTTACCTAATTCTAAAACAGGTACTACAATTGCCAGTTTAAAAACAACATTTTCTTATTTATAACGATTTCACAGGGTTTTCCAAGAAACATTGCTTAAGTTAAAGCTCAAATTTTGTATCAAACGAAATCCTACCGTAGACGTTGTACAAACCTTCTAACCTATGATATTTTATCTTGTTCATTGCGATATTATAATCTCCCTTTAATGACTAACTTGTTGTTAGTAACAATTTTGTTTCTTTAACAAATACTAGATAAGTTGTGTGTTGATGTATATGTGCAGGTACATAATCAAAAGATTCTTTAGTTATTCAGATAAGTCAATTTCATTTTAATGGGACACCCTGTACAAATATATTAGTTTTTTTCATTTCTCTGATTGACTGTTTTTCTTTCAATGAGGTACCTTGTAGTTTATCTGTTTTTGACGGTGAAAAGTGAATTTTATGGGGTAAACTGCCAATAGCGGTGGCTGTAATAGGAACCGATAATATTAATAGGAGGAGTAATTAATTAATAAGTAATAAGTAATAATTAATAAAAGCTTATAATTATATATCTATTGTTTGATAAGAGGAATAGAAAGCGAAAAATAATGTTTGCACAAATTTTCGCCTTTGAGGGATGAATTTATCTCAGGAATAAAATATTCACGATGGTAGGTTCAACATGAGAGATGAAATACATGTAAAATTTGTTTTAATACAATTTTCTTGAAGATGATGCCATACAACATTGGCACAAATTGACAATTATTACGGTACAGAAAGGGCTTTTATGAAATATCTATAAGAACGATATAAAAATAAATTTTCCCAATAGATTTTTGTGGTGTTAGAAATATCTATTAAAATCAATAGTTTTACAATAAAAGGTCTCATTCCAATTGTAATGGCCTCCTGTGTTTGCTGATATTTGATATTGTTTAGTATTTTTATGGGTAGCATGTTTCCAGAACTAAATGGCGGTAGTAACTCTACAAATCACTGGTGCAGGGTACTAAAGGGTAAGACAATTGAAATTTAATACATATATTGTGGAGAAACTGTTGCGAGGGTTGATTGCTTTTTTCAGAAAGTTTACAATTGCAATGGACATTTTTTAATTTATTATTTACGCGCAAACCGTATTAAGGCTTGCTTGAATCTTTATGTTTAGTTTTCTTAGCAATTATAACTGAATTGTTAGTTGGTATTTTATTCTTTGCCACTGCTTGCTTTGTTGTTTTGTTTTTGCAATGCAGAATGTGCAGAAATTGTGTTGTTGCTACTGCTGTTATAAATCATCACAGATATTCCTTATGCGTAAAGTCTAGAAATTACCTCTAGCAATGTCCTTGCTTCCATAACAAATAATAATGGTTTTGTTGCGGGCCCAAATTTCATTGAGAGTTGGCCCCCTTCCAGACTGAATACCAGTGGAATGCAGAGCCAAATCGCCTAATTCTTCACTTAAAACAGCGATTAATCTTTCATGCATGCTCGGGGTAAAAGTTGACGGGTATGGGAAACGATGAATGTCCAGAACGATTACTTCTTTAGGCGCCAACTGAGAGAATCTTTTGATTTCTCTTAGAACAGGAACCAGTTTGGAAATTCGCACTACATCATGATTTATAAAAAACCTAAAAGTCTTTTGCAATAAAATTATATAAGTATTTTTAATGAACTGTTTTGCTCACCCTTCGTTTCCATAATAACCAATCCGGATATCCAGGTATCGAATTCCAAATACTAATTGCGTCCAGACATTCCTGTCCTGATTCATAACATAATTTTGAAGAAAAGCCACAGTTTGCGAGCTTCCCGAGTTGTGCGTGCCGGGAATGAAAAGGGAACCAATTCTTTGCACCCCTAATTGTTCACTAAAATTAGGAATATTAAGAAACGCTTACACTAAAATATTTATTTGGAAATTTTTACTGTCTTAAGAGTAAATTTCTATTTAGGGTCCACCAGTGCCTCAATAAAATTGTAACGTACAATTTTAAATACCTTTAATGTTACCTATTATCACTCATCCAAGTGGGGCTTATTCTAAGACATTGCGAGTCGATGATGGTATTGCCTTTAAAGGAAGCTATCCAGTAAGGAAAACAGTGTTGGCCAGGATCGGCCCTCATTAAGTTTTCATGGTATTCCCAGTTGCCGGGCAACCAGGGCTCTCCAAATTTTACTTTGGTTCGATAGTAGCCTTCGGGGTACTTTCTAGCTGATATTACTACTCTGGGTGGCGTTTCTTCCTAAAGTGGAAATACAAAAGTATGTGTTTTTTATATCCAGGCAATCAAAGTACTTACGTTTCGATCTAAAGGGTTTTTGTCGTATAAAGCGATTTCGTCTGGCCTCATGTCGTCGGGGTGGTCGCATCTGGTTATCCAGTTTAGCTCCAAATAGGTTCCTTCTAAGGATGACACCGTCAAATGCACTTTCCCGCATTTTCCTAAATCTGTAGTAGTTAAGAAATGTTAAGAAAGGAACATTGTTAAAAATCGTTGATGTAAATGAATCAGTAAGCTAAATTCTATTAATAATTTATGTTATCACTGAAAGCAAATTAAAACTAGGAGATTATATTGTTATTTATGTTAAATCGGCATGTTTCAATTATTGAACAATAGGCTTCAAGTTGAATCAGTGGTTTAACAATATTTTCTGGAAATTTTCCATTGTTACAATTGCTACAACATGTCACGTTTAAATTAAAATAATGGTCCGTGTGACCTTAGTTTTCGGCCCGTAGCACTATAACAAAAGTTTTATAAATAAAAATGGGGATATTACGCAGACCTGCGATTTGTAATTTTAAATAATTATGAAGAACTCCATTAAGTAGTTAACTATTTCATATTAATTCTTTATATCTGAGGAAATACATGATACAATTGTAGTACAGGGCCTTGTATGATGTTAGTAGAGACCAATAACAAAACAGAACAAAGACATTGAAAAGCAATACTTAACGAAGAAGTTCTATTGTTAGTAATTAAGAAAACCTATTTATTACTGGTTTTTTTGGATTTACCAATGTAAACAGTTTAGAAATTAAATGCCAAGCTGTTTATGACAGATCTCCAAACGTTAGTTTTGACAGAAGCTGGTTACTGCTAAATACATAAACGTACGTTAATTTGTTTACACGTGACGTTAATTTACAGGTTTACCTTTATTGCTGACACGAGTCACGTAACTAAGTAGTAATTATTATCTTCACGACTTCTGACAGTGTACAATCCTTTTTTTTCCGCTTGCTTTTTAATATTCATATCAAAAATAAGTCAAAACAACTTTGAAAAAGATGTACACAAATTGTTGTTATACAGGGGGGATGATTTTTCATTCTACACTAAATATTTTCTTTAAAATGGAGCTATTCAAAAATTATCATACTATATTTTAAATACCTTCTCTGCTGTAACCAAATCTTTGTTACCTACTACAAAATTAACCAACGAACTGAATAATAAATGCTTTTAATAAAACGCCCTGTTTAGCTTAGTTAATCCTGAATAAAAATTCTGTTATTTTTCAAGTTGCTTATAAATAAGGTATTAATAGCAAGAAACATTCTTTAGTTGAGGCAGTTCGGATACCGTTAGAAAAAACCAAAACGCTATTGAGAAATACCATTGGAAAATATATACCTAATATATCACGAAACCAAAAATTGACAATCAAAGCTAATATAATTCCTTAACATTTACACCGGTATTTTTATATACATTTGAGGTCGACCTTGTTATTTGCTAATCTGCCAACCTAATTTTGATTTATTTAAATTCTACTACCGTATCAGGTTTACTTTTGTTCATAGTATCTTGAACAAATCCCTATATAAAAAAAAATTAATGGCATAAGGTCTGGTGACCTTGGTGGCCAGTATCATGCAAATTGAGATAAAAATAGTGAGCATTTAGTAAGCTTTTAATTTATTGAAAAAAGTCAGAGTGTTCCATTAAAGAAATATTTTTCGCCCTTGCTTTCTTAGTTAATATTTTTTGCCTGAAAAGTTGCACACAGCATGAAAAACTATTTATATAACGGCTAAATATTTTTGAGCAGGTGAATTCTAAAGGAAATATTTAGTGTAGACTAAAAAACCAATCACCTTGTATAACAGCAGCTTTCTATGCTCACAATATGTCATGTTTTAATGTAATAGAACATCTTGAACAAGTATTACTTTCCAAGTTAATTAATTTTTGTTCGTATGCGCAGAAAAAAAAAACATATTGAAATATATATAAATCATATAATTAAATTCTGTTACTATATAAAAAAGAAAATCCAAAGCTGAAATTAAATATACAACTCAAATTAGAAAGAGTAGTTACTTGAAATAAACTTAATTTAGCCTAAATTTCAAAATAAGCGAATTATTATTACGTGCCTGTAGCGAATAGTAATTCAAGTTTAGTTTTGAATGTTTTCCTAGTTAGAATAGTAATAGTTTTAATTTCAAAAATGTTATCAGTGCTAGTTTATACTTACACTGCGTGTTAACTTTTCTTGAGACATTACTTCTGTCAGGCATTGTGCGTAACGTTCTATTCCGATTTCCGAAGAGAAGTCTCTTGCGTCCTAAGAAAAAGAGATATGAGATTGTAATTAAATGTACTACGTTATCATTTAAATTAACTTCTCTTCGGAATCGGACGTAAAAATGGTGTGGGTTATATAAAGAAGGATAATTAATGCAGTTAGATTAATTAGTGTATCTCTGTTTTTGGAAATGGCGAGTACCTATGTGGAATGGCTCATTTTAAATTTAAATTACAAAGGAAATTAGTATTTAAGGGGGCTCTAGAAGTCAAAATCTGGTGCAGCATTTTTCATAAGCAATTTATGATAATACCTGCAACTGCTCAGCAATAGCAGTTTAGTTAAGTTGTGATAACTTCGTAATTGTTAGCTATGCATAGCATTATGTTTTTATGAATAGTAGTTTGTAAGGCGAAAAGTATTTATTAAGTAATTGTAACAATAATATTTTTTAAATTGTATTTTATAGCATTTGTACAATCTGTGCTATAATACATCCCGGGAAGTTGAAGTTATGAACAGGTAAAATTTTACTATTAATAATTATGAATAAAGAGACATTATTTTCACATTTTAACAAATAGGTGCTTCATTATAAGAACAAAAATTACAAATTTTTAAATACCTTTTCTCCTATAGATATTGACAGGAAGGGAAAATAACATTTATGTGGAGCACATTGTGTACAAAAGAATAAATATTCTGTAGTTTATTTCTACGCAGCCTGTTGAGTGTCGACACAGAAAATTATTAGGTTTAAACTCCTTCGTGCTGTTCAGGAAGGAAATAATACTACTAAGTGTTACTTTTATTAAAACAGTATTATTTGTACACTTGTGGTGGAACAGAAAAATAATGTCCTTCTTCCGTTTGTAAATTGTTGCTGTAGACCGCTATTCTGAGATTGCAAAATTATACCTCAGTTTAGCATGTTTTTGGTAAAAAAGTAATACGTTATTATGTATGTGTAGTAAATTATTACTCATGGTTTACAGTGTCTGCAAATTTATAGAACAATGAAAATAAAGCTATAAAGTATTTACCCGTTTTGTTTACTGAAGTTTTTAAGGTAGTTGGACAGGGGGTTCAAATCAGGCCAATTAAGGTAGGTATGTACAATTATTGACAGGGTGGTATACAAAATCTATTGGACATATTTTTTTAAATTTTGTACGGACCCTTAAAGACTTAGACTATATCCAAATAATTAAGTAAATATATTTTCTTGGGGGGGCGAGAGGCGAGTTTATATGTATAAAAGGTATCGTTCTGCTTTGTTTAAGAATTAATTAGAGCAACATTGAAAGAGGGGGGAATGGGGAAGACGAAGCAAATTAGGAAATCGACGAGGATGGAGAAGTGGATCACATACAAGAAGAAGCAAAACAGCCGCAAGAGGAGTAGGTAAGGAGAATAATAAAAACTCTGAAAAACAATAAAACTAATGGTGAAATGGTATAAATGAAGATATGGTTAAACATGGAGAAGAAGAATTATACAGAATAATATATTAACTGATATCTGATCTGGGAAAAGCTAGAGATGCCGGAAAAGTGGGATGAAGCAGTACTGTACCCCATACACAAGAATGGTGATAAAATACAGTACCAAAATTATAGAGGCATTGGACGTAGCCTACAAAATTATGGCATCCTGTATTAACGAATGATTGAGCAGGTATGTGGAAGACCATATGGAGATGGGAAGCAACCCATATGGACGATATAATAAACAACTAACAATAATGATGGACGACGTTAATAAATGAAAGTAGGACTGGTACCGAATAAATCAAGAAATAAAAGGAATCCTTAATTGACAGTGCTAACACCAAAGGTGGTGAAACGTCGAACGAAGTTACGGATTTATAAGACAGTAGTGTGGTCGCTTTCTGAGTAAATCGTTAAGTATGGCTTGAGTTCCATTTTCCAGCTTGAGCTTGAGCGTAATCTCCACCCTACAGGTCAAATTTTGAACATCCGTGGTGTGTCGAGTAAGGAAATATATAAAAGATGAGTACATATCAGGAAGACCAACAGGAGTCACACATGAAAAAATCGCTCGTGCTAAGTAAAAGGTTCTTGGAAACCGTCGAGTTAAATTGTTAGAAGTAGCTGCAGAAATTGACGTAATTTCTGTAAGAAACGACCATCTTCGATTTTCAAAAGCGTTTGTAAGATGGTACGGCTAAACCTGTCTGTTTTTGATAAGCAAGTTCCAGTGAATGATTCATGAAAAATGTCATCGTACTGAATAGAGGTAACGGCAATTTTTTGCATAGCCTTGTAACGAAATGTAATTTCATTATTGTGACTAGGCAGATACACAAAAATCCATGAAATGGAAACAAAGAATTTTCGCCGTTCAACAATATACTGACAAAATAATGGTGTCAGTTTTATGAGATGCGGAAAGAATTGTTTTATGATTATTTATAGCAAAAACTCATAATCACCAGAGAATATTTTTGATATGGTAACTGCTTGAAAAAATTGAGGTGATAAGCACTTTGATTTTACTGCTTCATGACAACTCCTCCTCGCACAAGTGCAAAGTTGTAGCTGCTACCATTTATGAATGTGTATTTTCCTAGGCTCTAAGAATGGTTTATTTAAAAAAAAGAATGAAGTTTCTGAAACCTCAGTACGAGAAGTGTATAAGTGTTCACAGAAATTACATTGACAAAAAAATAAATCGATTCTCTGTTGTTTTTCGGACTTAGTCAACAAAAATTGGATCACGCTTAGTATACAGATAATCTGTGCAGGAAGGAGATGGATCCACCTTACATAATGCACATAAGACTTTTATATTTTAAAATATTTCGAAGGTTTACAGAAAATGTAGAAATGATATAATATTAGGTCTATTTTTCTGTTTTTAACCGAGTATTTTATTCTTTTACTATCGCAATTAGTAGGGGAAAGCCTTGGGAAAAAGAGACGTATGAAAGAATGCACTGCCATTAAAAAATAAATTAGAACAAGATGTGATCGTCATTTTGAAACTGACATTAACAATGGTCAATAAAGCGCGCTGTTTCTTATCGACAGTTAGACATTAGAAGCAAGGGCACAGCAGGTACTATACCTACATTTTTAAAATTAATTTGTAGAAAATTATACCAGGTTTAGTTGGGCGAGGATGAGAAATATGTCCTAGAATGTTAAATAAATTTTACTTTAGATTAATCAAGAAGAAAAGGAAGATGAAACACACTTTTATTATTTAAAATCAATCAATGTAGTTTTATAATACTTAATAAAATAATAATATTAGCAACATGGAAGATTTGTAAATCAGAAAATGGTTTCATGGGATATACCTGTTTTGCTGTTTCGCTGTACTTTTCGATTTCTGTTTCCAAATACTTCTGGAGAGCTTGTGATTCCACTGTTAATATGAACAATCTCCACTAGTAATTATATAGCTGGTAAAACGGGATACTTTTGACGGCATTCTTCCCTGCTCCTGGTATTATAGTAAATTTATAAGCGAAGTTAAACAGAAATCGAAATAAGAAGCAAACCCGCAAGAATGAAATGTTACACACACCCAAGATAATATAATAAACATTTAACAGTAACTGCTGTCAAATTTCAGCTAGCAGTGAGGTATAACAGTACAGCATCTGCTCACACCATTCTTCTGTTTTTCCCATGATTGCACTGTTTTAAAAAGCTGTATTAAAATAGATTTTGGTATATCTGACTATTGCAAATTGTATTCCAATCCAGGTACATACTAATATTAAACAATGATTGGTTTTGTAGTGGTCTTAATTAATGTTTTTATTTAAAACATTATGCCCTTTTTTTCGCGATAACAATAGAGATAAAGAAAGTAAAATATGCTAAATAAGTATGCATTATTAAAGTGGAATATTTACGACTGTCAAGTACGAGACAATTTACAGCTTCAATAAAGGAATCATTGCTCTGGCAAGAAATTACTGCGATTTTGAGAATAGTTTAATTACTTCTACGTGAATCATAGTTGTAATTGGTATTGAGTGTGCAAATTCGCAGAAATGAGTCTTTTATAGGCATACTATGATTAACTAGGAACTTTGTTGTCAAGGATAACTAGGAAACGCTAGAATATTTAAAATGATATTAGTGACAACAAACTGTAATATAGCAAAGTGTAGATTAAAGTACACTCTATGTACCTATAATACCAATTAAGTTTGCAGAGTGTGACTCTTATTTTAATTTATTTTATCTGCGTTGTCTTAATTAAAAAAAGGTTCTGAGTATCAATATTTTCAATTTAAAAACGGTGTTCAATTATTATTATATAGAAACTGTTTCGAAATCCATGTCTAAGCTCTGCAGGGAAAAATATACCAAAAGTTTACCTAGGACTTATTTCAATGTTATGGGGGTCGAAAAATATATTGTTTTACTCTATAACGTACTAGTCCAGCAACATTATCTACTAAGTTACATTGTGTCTGTTAGATAAGACGGGAAAAGAAGATATAAACGTATATTAATTCAACAAAAAATACTGTATTTGTTCTATGAAACAGGTATGAAGACTATTATAAATAGTCGTCTCAGAAAAATTGCGTCTAGAGTAAAGTTATGTATTTTGGTTGAATACACTTAGACATTTCTATACAATTTAGCTTGTATGAGACCTATGATTTTTTATACGTACCTGAAATAGGGCACAAGAACACAATTTAAAAAATGTTGACTTATATATGTTTTCATACTTTAAAAATGTAGTACATATTTACATAAATAGAATGAAATTTTTTGACGGCAGTATTCATAAAGTCAAGTTCTTCAAAGATCCAAACAGAAAAACATCTTTCAGTTCAATCCTATCTACTTGGGTTTCATCGATTTTTTTGAAAGCCTTTGATATAATTAATAATAAAAGCTTCTAGATATTCTTCAGAAATTGAGTTTAAACTAAAAGATATAATCTTTAATATATATTGTATACAACCAGCAGAAGTACGAACAAATGAGGAAACTACAGAAGATGCAGAGATTCAATGGGGTGTTAGACAGGGGTGCATCTTGTCATCCTACTATTTAGCTTATATTAATAAAAGATCTTTCAAAAACCATTGTATAATAATCATAAAGAGGGTGTTAACATAAATAGAATTTTACTTAACGTTATAGACGTCTCCATTTTAATCAGGTGGAGATCTATAAGAACTGTTTAACAATGTCAGCAGAGTTAACACAGAATTTGGGGTAGAGATGAACCTTCGAAAAACTAAGCATATGGTAATTCAGAAAGCCTAATATCATTGACAGCTTTTTCGTCCCACTGCTGGACATCGGCTTCTTCTCTGCCACGTGTTTCTCCTCAGAACTAAGGTAGAAACACTGGGGACCTATAGTTTAACGTCGAATACACGATAGAAATTCCAAAGAAGGTTTTTAGCAGTAAGATCCCACGTTTGCAAGTTGGATTGGGAAATTGTGTGTGGTGGGTTGCAGACAAGATTTTTATAAATCTGCATAGTAATGCTTAACTTTTGAACCCAATCCAGAATCAACGTTTTACTCAGAAAGCGAGCGCTCTACCAACTGAGCTACCAGCACACACTAATATACAAGAATAAAAATTACAATTACTAAGGAAATGGAACGTGTTATAAAATACATATACAGGGAATTTTTCTTTTTAGTATACATAGCCTATGTATACTTTTAAAAGAAACGCGTCAATTTTGCCTATTGTGTAGGCAACGAACTATACAGACAACTCAAGCATGCTGTGACCACAGCAATCAAATTAATTCAATGCTAAAAAATAAAATTAATCTTTATTTAGTGTCAAACAATTGTTAGAAAATTTAAATCAGAGGGATGCGTAATAAATTCCCATAAAATAAAAACTGAAAGTAATCACGTTTTAACCGAAGAAATGAAATGAAATATTTTATGCTACGTTGAATAATAATAATTAAAAAAAGTTTGCCATCGCCGGGAATTGAACTCGGATCAACTGCTTGGAAGGCAGGTATGCTGACCATTACACCATTTTGCCGCTTAATAAGAGAAAATTGGAATACTTTGAGAAGACATAAATACTGCAACTCCTCGTGTAAGGAAAAATGTAAAGACGAAAAAGCCGAGGAAGAACAACGTGGCTCAAGAATCTACGAGCATGGTATAGCACATTATCAGCTTCTATTTCCTGCGGTACTACTCAAAACACAAATGGTTGCCAACCTCCGATAGGAGACCGCGCAAGAAGATTCAAAAAATACTTTAGACGGGAGAAACGAAGGGTCATACGAAGCGGTAAGTTGTAAGAGTGTAGTATATAATCTCTTACCATCCTATTTTAGGCTTCATTCGTCGACTTTCTAGAAAATAAAGTAACAATAAGAATTTAATCGTATACCTAGTAGAACTTCGTTTCGGTTGCTCTTAAAGTTATTGTGAATTGGTAAATATTTATTTGTAGCTGTGTGCAAATCGTTTTTCCTATAACTGCTACTTCTAAGGGCAAAAAATGTCAGTTGTGGATAAAGGACTACTGTGGCCTAGAAAAAGACTACAGAATTTTAGTGCTTCTTACAATAACATTTTGTTATTTACTACGTTAAATTTCAAAACTGTACATAGTGTGCCTCCAAATAAGCTAAACTTAGCCTCTTCTATTGTGCTGCATCTACGTTAATAAGCGATCTTTCCATTTGCGGTTTTTAATAACTATAGACAATATGTACCAGATTCAAATAAGGTGAAAACATTAATATACTTGTTATAAAAAATTGCCAAAAATAGTGCAAAAATACCATAAAATCGGTCTACTTTCTAAGACATGAGTCAAATTAATTTACTGAAATTTTTTCAACTTAATACAAACTACCATCTTTGAGAACATACAACCCTAATCTCACAATTTATCCGATTTTCTCAGAATTAGAACAATGCCAAGACTCTGTTAGCAATTTACTTTATTGTTTATTATATGTATTCTTTTTCACATTTCGCATTTCATTTTTCAGCGTTCAGGTAGACGGCCCTAAGGCCCGTCGCAGACAAGGAACATTATATAATGGTTTGCCGATGTAGAAAGTTATTTTTAATTTTAGGTTGCCAGGTTGCTTTAGGATCCCCTTAGGTTGACGAAATCCTTCCCGCTAATAAAACTTTATTAAGCTATAGGCGTCAATATTTCGTAATAGACAATTTGAGAAATATATGACAATTTATTGCTTCCCAAATGTCAATACTCTTGAAAAATAATTTTTCATTCTATTATTTAGTAGTTACCTATTTAAAAATATGTACTTACTTTATAAGTGGAGTATTTATAGTAATATTGCATGCCTTAGTTTGTAAGGAAGGTTAATTTTTTATTAATTACTAGTATTGTATGTAGTGAATAAATATATAAAGTGATTTTATTAATTCAGGATTAAAGTGATTAAAGTATTAGGTGTTAAGTGAGTATCTTGTTTGAATATACATGGTATTTCAAAAATAAGAGCAATGCATAGGCGTGAATTTTACATCCTGTAGAACATTTTTAATTCGTACTAATGATTAACTGGTCAAACGTTATTCTCCTTGTCATATCAATTCAATTTCTAAATAATTAAATATATATGCGATATCTGGTTATTCTGAAAATACGCAAATTATTTAGATTATTTCGTAAATTAAATGACCCAGCAAGACCTCAGTATTATTTAGAAATCAGAAGAAATTTAATCAATTATAATATTGCAATATTCGATAACATTAGTCGATATACGTATTTATCCTAAATTAAAGTCCGGTGTCTTAAATATTGGGATTTTATATAAATATACTTACCTGTGTTGTAATAGTTGTTCTGTGACGAAACTAGCTGCACTAGCAGAACTGTACACAACACACCTTCGCTGTTAAGCCACATTTTTGTGTCTAAGTTCAATTGTTTACTGATTCATCAATTAAAGCATGTTTAGAATTGTTGTTGTTAAACAACCTGTAAATTGCCAAACCAAACTGGAGCGTAATTCACCTCTTTGTTGGTGTTACGCTACGGCAATCATTTTCAACCAGCTACACTATGTTAATGAAGAGATAAAAATTTAAATTAACAATAAGAGACCGACACTGTCGGACACGGTACGTGATTTGACGTCACGTGTAGTGTTATCTTCTTCTCTTCTAAACAAACACAAAGAGGTTGCTGCTGTTGCGACTGCCGAGATCAATTTAACGTCAGCAACACACCAATCAGTTGTGAAAGTAAAAGTGCTATTATGGTAATCCAATCTGAGCGACTGTTTATTTGTTTAATTATGATTTTCAGTAAAACCTACAGACATGGGCGGTTCGTTTTCGAACCCAGGGGTTAAATAAAGAGGATGTTGGGGTCTAAATAGCTATTTGGGACGCAGTGATTATAATTTCTACGTTACGGTATTTTATTTTGTTGCTATTTATTTTGTATGTGTTAATTAAAAATGCGGTGCGTTTCTACTTCCACTTGAAGATTTAGTTTATATTCGAAATCCTTGAATACTGTACATACATTTATAAAAAAATGAAGGAAATAGAGAATTCATACTCATATAAATTTATGTGGCAGTATCTTCACATTAAAAATGTTAATGTCATAATATATATCGCAGTGATAAGAGTACTAGTAAACTGTAAACGTACATTTGTCGTTAGTTCGCTTAAAAAAAACATGAATGAAATAAGTGTGGAAACAATAAAAGGGTAAGAAAATTTCTAAAATAAATAATATAAAGAAGATGTACAGAAAACGTTATGATGATCCATACTGTAGTGAAACAGGATGGTTAGGGTACATTTGCCGTTTGCTATTGTATGTGTCTTAATTGTTCCAAACACTTTCCACAGAAAGATTTCAATTAGACTAATGACATACTACATTAGGAGGTAGCTAAAATGTAGGGGCTTTCGTAATTGTTTTGGATGTATTTAATGTGTGTAATGCAACTATGTTGTTAATTCTAGTTAATTGTGAACCATTTTGCTTAAGGGGTTAGTAGAGACATGAAAATGTTTATAAATACTTTTTTATGGATGCAGAAGAAGCCAAGTTATTCAAATAAATAGTTTATAAGTAGCAGTAGATAACAAATTTAGACAGGAAAAGAACTTCCTAAACTTAATAAAAAACAGCAGTGGAGAACATTAAACAAAATATTGCAACTATTGCAGCAGTGAATATAGAAATACATAATGTTATATTAATGAATTTTTTTGTAGGTTTGTATTAATATTAATCTACTTTTTTTTACTGGTTTACGACGTTTCGCGGACGGTTGACGGCGGGGATGTTTAAAGGCAGGGACCATTCGAACCATTAGGGGTGCAGGAGCCAAAGAAACGCTACACTATAGTCGATTTATTTATCTACATTTCATAGATGAAAAAGTTATTGGTGATGAAAATTATTTAAGATTTTGAGTTATTAACAAGAATATAATTAAAAAATAATTTACGACTTCAAAAAGAAGAAACAGGTTTATTTGTGAATGTGTCACTTTTTTACATATCTGAAATTTCGGTATGGGGAAGAGCAAGATCTAACATGATAGAATTATTTACATTTTTTTCCATAATTTGTAATTAATTTTTTAAGGTAGGGTTTAGAATTTTTGTGAGTAAAAGTGGTTGTACCTTGAACATTTTTAATCCTTCTTCGTCACTTCCAGTAGTGGGTATTTCCAACTACATCCGATTTTAGTTGATGTGATTACTAAAATAATCCTACTAAATCACATAGATACATAAATAATTAATTTCTTAAGGCTAAATATGTACTAAGAGAAGGTATAAATAAGAAAACGACGAATGAAATCTTTTACCTATCCCTTCTAAAGAACTATACGTACTTGTTTACCACGGTTACTTGTGGTAAAATTTGACTAAAATATGTACCGAACGCATGGAATAAAACAGCATCATATCGGCCCATCTGGCTCTTAACGATAATTTCAAAACTATTTGAAAAACTATTACACAAAAGGCTCAAACCAATAATAGAAAGAAAAGAACTGATATCAACACACTGGTTTGGATTCCGAAATCAACATTCAACTGTAGAACAAGTTCACAGGGTAATAAATACTATACAGAAATGTCTTGAGGAGAAAAAGTCTACTCAGCAATCTTCTTAGATGTTGCCCAGGCGATTGATAAAGTATGGCATCAGGGACTAAATCATAAACTAGAAAAAAATCTTCCGAAACAATTTGCAGAACCTCTGAAGTCTTACATCGCAAACAGACTATTCGGGATCAAGAAAGAAGAGGAATACTCCGACTTATATGAAATTAGAACAGGAGTACCACAAGGCAGCGTACTGGGGCCAATACTATACCTATTGTACACCAACGACATCCCGTTGACCAATGAGATAACAATAGCCACGTTTGCAGACGACACTGCAATACTAGCGGTAGGCGAAAGAACTGAAGATATGGCAGAAACATTACAAGCCACAAACCAGGTGGACAGATGGACAAACCAATGGAGAATAAGACTAAACGAAAGCAAGTCAGTGCATATCAACTTCATGAACAAGAAGGATGATTACGTGCCAGTGTCACTCAACAACAGCATCATATCGCATGCTAATACCTAAATATCTTGGCATGAACTTTTATGCCGCACTACGATGGAAAGAGCATATAAAGATTGTTAGATATCCCATCCTCGTCGCCACTGTTAGATATTGGTATGTATTAGTTAAATAAACACAGTTAATATGAACACGTTTATTTGCTAACACCAATATACATATACTACACAATTCAACCTGGTGAGGCGAAACTTCCCCACCATCAATGTACATACAATTTACGCGCATACATAACAAAGATTAAAAGAGATGAACGAAATATAAAATAAAGGAAAATGTACTGGCTACTGGGAAGATACTCACAACTTTCAATATATAACAAGTTATTTCTGTAAAATCAAGTTTTAAAACCAGTCTGGAAATACGGTTGTCAACTTTGGGGCTGCGCCAACAAAATTAACAGTGCTATGGAATATCGAAGATGCGCCCTGGTACTTTAGAAACAGTGAAGTACACAGAGATTTAGGGATAAAAACCGCGACGGAGGAAATAAAGGACCTTGCCCAGAAGCATGAGACCAGGCTTCATTACCACGTAAACTTTGAGGTAATCCAACTCCTCGACAATACCGATCTAGTGAGAAGACTCAAGAGAACCAATCCATTTGAGCTAGTGTAAAGAGACGTGAAAGTGAGAAAAGCAGAGCAAAACTGGTAATACACAAAAAAAGTGTTGCAAGACGGAACCGAGAGGACACCAGTGGGTGAATTTTTAGCATAACCAATTAGCTAATTTAAGTTAGATCAAAATTGCTGGTTAGTCTTTTAGACGAGTTGCGTTGTAATACCTTATAATCGGTCGCATAGACAAACGTTGCTGGTACCGGTCAAACGGTTACCAAAGTTAAGCAATGCAGGCCCGGGTCACTACTAGAGTGGGTAACCCGTTTCGTAGTACAACATCAGCGACCGGCCGTGCTTCAGAGAGCTCTAACACCAGGCCCTACCACGGCCATACGAATTACAATTACATTTAAAAAACGTAATTTATGAGGGCAACGATGATAAAATAAACATTAACTTTCATATACAATGAATGGAATTATAAGACAACAACCCATTCTGTAGTTGACTTTTATATGTCCATATTTAAAATAATCCTTTTCAGTTTTTTCTTTCAGCTATTTAGCTCAGGTGAATAGGTTTATAATATGACTTTGAATTAGTTGATACAAGTACATAAGATATCCAATGACAGCTGTCTTTAGGGCGGTCTGTTCTTGATAAATGGTTGGTTTAGTTTAGTCCATTAATTTTCTAAATTATTACTTTTTTGTTGACATAGGGTATATGTCAATTTTCAATGTTAATTTGGTTCTTCAGATTTTTACGAAACTTATTAGTACCAGAATTCATGGGGCCATAAAATTTGTATTGTTTCTATGCTCGGGGGTACATGTGCAGTAGGTTCTCACGATCCAACACCCACTTTTTGTACTATAAAAGCAGAAGTAAGTTGTTATGGAGAGGATTGTTAATTTAAACGTTAAGAAGTACAGTTCCTTTACAGGTTTCCTTAACTCTTCATCTGCCCAGCGCTTTGAGGTATCTCACTTGCAGCGTCAAGTTCCATTAACCATTCACCTGCCTAACGCTTTGAGGTATCTCAGCAGCTTACGGCTATTGGTATCAGCTGTAGCGTCAAGTCCCTTAGTCCTTCACCTTGCATTTTCAGGAAACCACCTTATATGCAACCCTATCATTTCATCTTTCTTCTTTTGTTTTAACTGAGCAAGTAGTCTAAATTTCCAAAGGGAATCGTTTTACTTAAGATCTCATGTGCTACCCCGGCTAAGGTTTCCTGCAATTTCCTAGCTTGAACAGATGAATACCGGAGTAGTTTATTTGCACTGTCTGCAGTTAATATTTACGTTAATAAAAGTATGAAACCTCCCCGGTGTTTTAATTCATGCATTTAGCTTAACTACTCCAGATCCGAACCTAAGACGATTACAACGAGTCACGACGAATAAAAGATAAACACACAGAACACAAGGGCCAATAAAGTTATAGTATACGTTTTTGGTAGGCTTTGAACAGTTTGCTTGGGCATTTTACATCTATGTCTGATTTTTCCTGTCCGGTCTCTTTAGTTTGTAACAAGTGCTCCCAGCTCCCTTATATAAAATGATTGACTACCTGAAAATGTCTTCCTCGTGGTTTTTCACAACTTCTTCTAACTCTTCGTAGGTATTAGTAAACACGATTTTGTCATTCACGTAACGTGATTTTTACATCGGCTGTAACAATGTGACCATTCCAATTTTCAACTGTCTTACTTAGAATATATTCACTGTATATGTGAAAGTGCATTGGTAACAATATGCACCCTTGGCTAGCAAAGTTCTTGAATGAACATGGATTATCACGGAAAATCATCACTGAGACTCAAAAAGTTTCGTTTATAAAAATCTAGAATCAAAATAAGATGTTCTAACTTTTTCGAAAAATAGGAGTGAATTATAGAGAATTTGTATCTGAAGCACAAATGGTAAATAGTACATCTTGACAAAGAGAGCAGCACATTTCTTGAATGCGGCCGCAATTTCAAGAAACGCTAGTTGGTTTTTGGACACCTGTCCATTCTGCACTCATTGTGAAGAAATTTCTCATGTAATACGACGTACGACCGAAAAGATTTTTTTGGGATACATAAATTAATAATGAAAATTATCTATAAATCTAAAAACATTACGCCATATTCATTAAAATGTTCCTATTTCAAAATATTTCAGTATTAACTTTATGGAGTATATCACTGTAATATTTTCAAATATAAGACGACCCATTGTAATTGTAATTTCTCGTACTACCGGTATTAGTCCTAATTCTTGTCTTACACTTCTTACAGGTATGGTTTCGTTATGAGTTTAATTCGTTTTTGTTAATTTGTGTGCTATTTATATGGTAGTATAGTTTATTAGTTGTGCTGATTCCATTTTTTATTTCCTAATTTATTCTCCTGTCTTTAGTGATTATAGTCCCTAGGTATTCGTATGTATCTATATTTTCTTTTTTTTTTATTTTCATGTATCTGCTCTTAATTTGCTGCTATTTTTGAGGATGCACATACCTTTACTTTCTTGTATTTCTTCCTATTAGCAGTATGTTATCCGGATTTAGTAGATCTTCGGACTTCACTGTTTGGTAAACAAGTACAGCGGTACTTGTTGCCCTGTAGCACAGTTTTTGTATGTACATATGTTGTTCATGTATTTTACGAACAATAGGTGGCTTAGGTTCCTCTTCCTCTTTCTATATGGAATTTCTGTGAAACTTTTCGGTTCAGTCTAACTTTTGTATTGCGTTTTTATGTAGTGCATTGGCGTTTCTTTCTAGTTTGGTACTTATCTGTAGTTCTTTAATAATTTTTCAAATGTATTTTTAGGTCGAGGAATGCTACATGTAGTTCTTTGTTTTTATTCAGGGTTTTATTTATTATGGCTCGTAGGGGATATATGTGGTCGTTTTTATGTAATTCGAGTATATGGTTTCAATACATACATTCATAAAATATATTAATTTACGAAACAAAATTAATTTTATTTCTTAATTATTTACATTATTCCTATCTTCCTATCTACATTATATATCTAAATACCTATACTACGAATTAATGGATTTTAATCTATTAGTATTAGCCTCAATGGCAATGGTAATAACATCATTACCCATAAAGAAATCCGTGGCAATAATATTAATGTCTTCTGTCCAATTTTCATCTCTCAGCCAAAGATTTAAATTAGGATTCACTTCGTCTGCTAAATGACGTAGACTTTTATCTAAATTCTTTATAATATAAACAGCATTTGGTGTTAAAACAGACACCAATGCACAAAAAGGAGTTAGACTATGGTTATGATCACTTTTTACCGCTTTCATATATTCGTATAGTTCTGATGCTGTTCTCTTGTCGCCCCATTTATGTGGTACAGCATTCCACAGCCAGTTATTTTCTAAAAGTATGAAGGGTATAATTATTATGGTACTTAGCGATTTCAAACCGATTAATTTACAGCGTCTTCTTCTTTTAGTGTATTATACTTACTCGCTATTTGATATTGATCGTTGTAACTAACAATTAGTCTTTTATTAGTTGACCAAATTTCTTCTAATGTTGGTCCTTTACCATGTTCAAGCTCCTGTGGAGGCAAAATAAATTCCCCCAATACTCTTTGGACAAGTTCTAGCACCGCTTGATGATCTTCGTCTGTAAACTCTAAAGGCATTTCAAACGAATGAAAATGCAATATGACAATTTCTTTAGGAGATTTTCTTAGAAATTTTGCTATATGTCCAAACTCCTTTTCCATTTTTGAGCATCGAATAGACCCGTGATTGATCCACAATCTGCAAAAGTTTCTCTTTTCATTAAATCTGACAAGGTGGAAACTGCACATTGTGCCTACCTTGGTATTAATTTTTTATACGAACCCACTCGGATGTCAAAATATCGAATTCCAGCAACAAGTTGCTCCCATAGGTTACATTCTTGCGTGAATGTATATCTCTTTATAAGATTTATGTGTCTTCCTGTCCAAGCACCCGAATCATGAGTTCCAGGAATCATTATTTGTCCAATATGCAATTTTCCAAAGCTATTAAAATAAAATTGTATAGAATGTTGTCAAGTTGAATTAATGCTTAAAGTCTTACCTTTCCATCCAATTTGGTTCAATTTTTATGCATACCGTATTAATAATTGTTTCTCTCTGTAAAGCTTTAAGAAAAAATGGATAGCAGTGATTGCCCAATATGGGGTTGTCATCGCCTTCATTTCAGGAAACTCTGGGTTTCCAAATTGTACTGTGCTTAGATGATAACCCTTCGGTTTGTCATATATCGAAATACTTTCTAAATCGATTTTAGGAGTCTACAAGATAATGCTTTAAACACCGATTTTAATTATTTGTAAATATAAATTTACCGATAACCCTGGGTTTTCATAATAAAGAACAAGTGTATCAGGTGAAATTTCACAGTTATAAGTGAAATCCCAATTGAATTCCAATAAATTGCGAACTGCGCTGACTGTTAGAAATAATTTGCCATCATTTTCACCTGTAATATACGTAATAAATGTTTCCAAATTTAAGTTTTAAATATATGTCCCTGAGAACATATTTGAATAATATTTTGTTAAAGATAGTTGTAACTTTGAATGAAAATGAAAATCTAAAAATATTTACCATTCTTACCATGAGCTGGACTGGTCAATAAGCAGGAAATAATGAAAACAAAAATAAAGTGATAGAACCAAAGCATCATTTTAAAGCTGTGTAACTGATTGACTCACGAAATGTAACTGCATTGCGAATTAGCAGAAGAAACTGATCGATCACGTGCTATTTTGTGATCAGTTACCAAACTGATCAAATTTTAGATATTAATTTATAATAATTAAATAAATTTTGATCTTATCATTCCATTAGCATTAAATGGCTTTAATATGATATCTTTTATCTCCGATATTTGTTGAACGTCTATTTCCTCTTCATTCTGATTATGGTACAAAACAATCACGTTGAAATAAAAAGTCCAAAATTCAACAACACGGATTTTGTTTTTAAGAAGTGAAAAATAACGATAATATAAAGAAAGTATTACTTCGACGAAAATTAGACATAAAAAATATTACATAGTATAATAAGCATGAAACGCGTATTTAAGCGACTACTAAAGCTAGGTACGCGAAATAACCTATTATTACCATTCTCTAATGTCACCGTATCTTTTTTAATACGCGATCTTTCCACTTGGCTTGTTTTGCTGGTAGATAACTTATCCAAGTTGGAAATAACGTGGAAAAATATGAGAACTTGTAATAAAAATTGCCAAAAGTTGTGCAAAAATACGGTGAAATTAATCTACTTTTGCGGAAAATGTGGAATTAATTTAGTTAAATTTGTTTATCTTATTACAAATTGCCAATCGTTAAGAACATAATGCACACAGCTCCAATCTCAAAATTTATCTTATTTAGTAGTAACAGAACAATGTTAAAACTCTGTTACTGGTTTATTTTATTGTATATTATACGTATGACTTCTTATATTGGCTGCAGTTCGCTTTCCAGCGTTCAGACAGATGAACCTAAAAGCCTCCAAAAAAAAAGGGAAACGGATATAATGGTTTGTCGATGTAAAAAGTTACTTCTAATGTTTGCTTGCCAAGTCACTTAAGAATATAAATTGCTAATTATGGACATTTAGAAAAAGTCATACACAAAGTTAAGTAATTATAATATTGGATTGCATGATATTCAATAGCTAAAGGATATACAATATTTTAATTAATTCCTTCACATGCTCTATCAAGATTAGATCAAACAAAATCACATCCGGACATATGAAAAATTAGAGTGTTGATACGAATAATCAACAAGTAAATAAAGCAAGATGAGATTTAAAGATGTGGAAAAATGTGCAGCATTGTATTTAACGAGATTGAGTAGATATGTATTTTGTAGAAGAGTGAAGCGACGTATTATACAAATAAACTACTAAATAATAAAAGTACCACGAAATAGTCATGCACAGAAAGGTGCATTGAACCTAAAATATTGTATTTTTGTAAACACGAAGACAAAGATGCAGTAACAATAGCAGATAAGCTTCTCATTATCTGCGTACAACAAAATAATTTTGAAGTATTTGGAAAGTCTATTGATTTTAATCTCAGTTAAGCTTTTAAAAGTATCGTACTTTATTTATATTCAATACTACAATACACAGTATTACAGATGCAATGCTCCTACCGTTAGTATACTGAGTATATTGTAAACTGTCGACGATAAACATAATAATCTTATGACAGTTTCTGCAACAAAGTACAGTTACCGTTTGAACTGTTGGTGAATTATGGGTGTATGTTCGAACTTGTACGTTTTTATAATTGTTACAAATTTAAATAAAATTAAACTACAGAAATTTAAATTAATTCCGATAAGCCTGATTGAGATAAACCTTAGATAAAACGGTGGCACATTATAATATTTTAACAGATACGTAAACAACTAATACTAAACAACTATGAAAATGGCAGCTGTCATACATTTTGAAAATTACAATATATTTCTTTAAAATGCCAAAGAATGTTTTTTTATGGAAGGAACCGTAGTAGTTATATGCGGATCTACGGGAATTGCAAAAATTGTGCTTAGCGTTGAATTATATGCTTTTATATATATAGGAGAAGGGGTAGTGTGGTGGTAGTTCAGTTGGTACAGCGCTCGATTTTTGAATAAAACGTCGATTCTGGCTTGGGTTCGAAACCTAAGCATTACTATGCAGATTTATAAAAATCTTGTCGGCAATCCACCATACACCTATTTCCCAATCCGGCTTGCAACCATGGGATCTTAATGCTAAAAACCTTCTCTAAAATTTCTGTTGTTCGGGTTCGACGTTAAACTGTAGGTCCCCGTGTTTCTACCTTAGCGCTGAGGAGAAAGAGGCTGATGCCCAGCAGTGGAACAAAAAGGCTGTCAATGATGATGATGGTGGTGATATACAGGGTTTCTGATTTTTCATTAGACAATCATTAATATTGTTAGAATCAAGCCAATTAAAGATTCAACTATTCTTAAATAACTTTATGTGTTCTTTCCAACCGTCTACGACAGAACGTTGTCACTTAAAAAACATATGAGAATCGATTTGAAGATTACTTTCTTGAAACATCCTGTATTTTTTTTTAATTTGGAAAGCATATTATATTCTTAGTATGGTAGCATTTTTATTTTTTTTTTCATTTAGACAACGAATAATGTCATAATAGTAAGAAAAAGAAATTACAAGTTTGCTAAACTACCGAGGTCGAACTGAGATTATTGAATTTTTTATAGTACCTATAGAAATTGATCATAGTTGTTTTCTGTTAAGTTGATTTTCTCACTCTAGTCACTAACATATTGGTTATACAGGGTTCGCCAGTGCAGCCGGAAATTTTAAAACTGCTGTATTTAAGTTTTTATCTATAAATTAATCTTTTTACAGTTTTTGTTAAGTAAGATATACCATTTTATTTCTTAATAATAACGCATGATAGGTGGGTACAACTTCAATCTATGCACTCTGCTAGTCTGGATTGAAAACTTTCCATTACTCGCCTTAACATATTCGGTTTTATTAATTTTTTTAAATCAACTTTTAATTCTATTTCCGCTACAGTTTGCAGTTGCTCAACACATGCCTTGCTCTTTAGCAAACCCCCAAAAAAAGTCACATGCAGTCAAATCAGGAGATCTAGCCGGCTAAACAAACTCCCCATTTTTTGATATGATACAGGTCGAAAATGGTTCTCTTAAAGCAGCCATAAACGTATATAAATACTGCAGTTTAAAAATTTCCGGTTTCACTGGCGAATTCTGTATTCGTTTTTAATACGAAAAACACCCATTGGTGCACAGTACTGTAATAAAAAGCAAATAAGTGAAAAATAATCAAAAATAAATAACGAAGTTTTATTTAATTCCGAAAATGTTCAAAATTGCCTCTATTCATTTCCATACACTTTCTAATTCGTTTTATAAACTATCTTCAGACTCGAGCAAGCGTGTCAGGTGTAACTGATATACACGCCAATTAACATAAAATAAAGGTGAAATGGTTTTCTAAAACTTTATTTTTGCCTTTAAGAGAGTCGTACAGCAAACTGATTACAAAAATAACAGACAAGACTGTTCCAGGATTTGTACAAAACTAAAGAAGCTATTTAATAATGCTCATGTTATAATGCGATGCTTAATCTATTCTACGAATAAAGATAAAGTTATTTTTGTAATGTCATCACTTTCTATAATGTACATCGCCTCGGTTACTTTATTTAGTAAATCATGTTCATTTGCTATTGGAGTTTGGTATACTCTTTCTTTAAATGTACCCCAAAGAAACACGTTTAGAGGATTGATATCGTAAATTTTTGGTAGCTACGGTAGCTCATCTGCCAGTCCAATTTCCTCCAAATATATTGTTTAAGTACAGTAAAACTCCTTTAACAGACCACTACTTCTCAACGATCACTTCAATAAACCACCATGTTTTCTAAAAACTAAAAATTTGTAAGATATTATTAATGCATTAGAACTCCCTCAAAAAGAACCTTCTTTAACGCGACCAGGTCCGGAAATATAGGCTTAAAACGACCATTTCAGCTTTGAGAAATTCCGTGGGTTATTTATGACCCGTTGTATTACAAGAGGTTTTAAAGACTTACAATGACGATGGTTTAAAAACATTGATGTGTCGAATTAAGGTGTGAAATGGTATGCAAATAAAAAAGCATGAATGGCAGGGGAAATTTTTACTGATTAGATAAAAAAAAAGTTAAATCACAGAACAGAAATTGTTGCCGTCTTTGGATAACGCCCCGTGTCATCCCACAAATTAAAATTGGTGTTCCGTCCCGATAACACGTCAAACAAACTGCTGCCCTTGGATGAAGGAATTATCCAGACATTTAAACTATATTCTCGTCGACAAATTCTATAATCCCTAGTAGCAAGAGTGGATAAAGCTAATCATCTTTACGAGCTCGAAAAAATCTCCGTTTCCTACACAATGCAATGTTCAGCCACAAACAATTAAAAAGTGTTTGGAAGCAAGTGGAATAGATACTAGTCAGACTGCAAAACTACAGAGTGACTCTCTTGACATAGAATCAAAAGAACTGGGAAATTTTGTTAATGTGGAAATTGATACAAACGCAAACGAAGAAATTCCATCACTTGAGGAACTTGGCGACAACTGGGAAAATGAACTGCAAGATGCGCTAAGGGAAAAGGAAAGTGAGGACGCTAAAGATAATGACGATAATGGTGACATTGAAGACGCAGACGTCTTATTCAAGCATCAATTCTCATTACAGAGTGTTTACGTTCTTTAGCTGGACTCAAAAATTTAGCTGAGGACTTAGGATTAAACAAATTAGTGATTATGTTATTTGAGTTTGAAACCATGATTAAAAAAGAAATTACTTCTAAAAAAATAAAAATTGTAAGCAAACTGTTATAGTTCCTGCACCAAAGTGACGTGATAGGGATGCAATACATTTGCTTTCAGAATTCTATTAATTCTAATACCCACATTAGCGCTTACCTACAAGGGGATTTTCATTCACTGTCTAACACTGTTAGTTCATTTTCCATGTACGCAATAGTTGTAGTTGTGCCTACATCTTCTCGAATTAACAAATTTACCATCGTTGCTTGAAGAAGTTGCAAGGCGTTGCAAGTTGCGACCGCTTTGATGTTTTGATAATGTACTTTCACTGTGAGGTCATATGTCTTATATTTATTATTTAAAATAAACAACATAATGTACAATTTACTGACATGTTTTCTTGGCTTTAGCATTTGTGGATGGATTTTGCTAGGGTGATTAATATTATATATTTTTTCCATTTATTAGAAAATTTACAAAATTACTATATCTAAGAAGTTCTAGATAAGATAAGATACTTCTAAGTTAACTTATTCTTTCCTGCACAATGTTTCCATGAACTTTACGATGTCAAGTTTACCGGATTACTTTATCTGCTAATGAAAATTGTTTCTATCATGCGATGCACAATCAATATCATTAATAAATAAAGAACTTCTAGTTTGTTTATACAATATATATTTTTGTGATCTATAATTGGAGATTAAAAACTGATCATTGCTTTCTGATTATAACAAGTAGATTGCCCATTGTTTTAAGAAAATCAAATACCTGGATACGTTCATCTCATAAATGCATTTGTTTTTCTAATTTAATCCAAGTTGTACCTCTTACCGTTTTCGAAATTCCATTGAGAAACTTTCACTTTGGAATATATTGCATATTTCCGAAAACGTAGAGAGGCAGTGGGAAAGTCCAAGCCAACTGTGTCGTTCATTTTTTCCCTTGGAATACACCTGAAAGATTAAACGTGAAATAAAACTCTACTAATAAACTGAACTATTTGTAAGAAATGTATGTGAGCGTATAATTATTTAGCCTATCTTGTACAATAATTTTTAACCAGTGCTGGATTACGGTATAAAGGCGTGCTTAGGTCTTCCAAAAATTATGTGACTACGAAAATTAGCAAAAATGAATGTGCGAAAAGATAAATAACAAAATATGAAGAAGAAGTTCAGTATTTTATAGACCAGATTATTCATTAAATTAAATATACTGCAGAAGAAAATGTGTCAAATCCAGCTGATAGTATAAAATAATAACTGATGTAGTCAACTTGGCCAAATGCAGAAACTCTTAAAAAAATTTACATTGCCCATCAGTAACTCGAGTGGCGGACGCTCTTTTTCTACTCTTAAGCGTGTCAAAAATGATTTATATTACGTTGTCCCTTTTATTCATAGAAAATGATGTTCTACAAGCTTTAGGTTATGAAAACATTATTGGTAAATTTTAGAAACTTAAAACACAAAATGTTTTTTTTACGTTTATGTGCCGGATCAACAACGGCATGTGTTATGCGTGACAGTACTAGTCAAATTTATAATTACTTACAATGACTTTTGAGGAGGTTTAATTCCTCCTACATTTATCAGTTAACTGTTACTAGGTACTGTTAGTCACTATCTTCGTCGAAGGAGAATAGATCTTGAGGTAATCTTCGCTTAAGTCTAGTATGCATATTCCTTTTCCCGAGATTATAATGTAAAACGTCTTCGCACGAACTAACCTTATCGAAGAAGTTTTTGGCATTTTCGCTGATGTAGATTTGAATTGATGATATTTTCAGCTCGTGTGCAGTTGTGCGTTTCGAATACACCAAGGAGCGTTAACAGCAATCGGTAGTATTTTGTTATGTAATTTTTGGAGTCTCACTATGTTGGTTTTTGACGTGTTGCTCCAAATTGGTGATACATAAAGGGCTAGCAGTCTGATTAGAAATTTATGCATTAGTATTGTGCACTTATGTTTTAAGTTTGATTTCCTATTAATTAAGGAGTATAGTTGCGCTAGTCTAGCGTAGCTTCGGTTTAATTTATAATTAATATGAAGCTTCCACGTTAGCCGGGTATCCAGCAGTCCTCCCAGGTATTTCACGGCTGCGTTTGAGGCGTTCCATTGAATGGCATTGTTGTGTATTTGGATATTAGTGGGGTTACAAATCCTACTTACGGTGAATATCTTGGCTTGGCATTTGGTGGGATTAATTTGTATATTCCATTTATTAAACCAAGAACATATTTTATTGATTGCGATCTGCAATTGTGAGAGGGCTTGAGTAAGATCACTGTTTTGTGTTAAAATGGTTGCTAGGGTAGCATTAACTTCTGGTATGTCTGATGTGAATATGTTAAATAGTAGTGATCCTATTATGCTGCTTTGTGGAACTCCTCTGAGGAATTAATTTTAACGGCGAACGTTCTTTTTTCTAGAAATGAGAATACTATTGTTTTGAGATAGTTAGGCATACTTAATCGAACTAGTTTATTCCATCCAAACCTTGTCAAAGGCTTGCGCGACATCTAGGAATATTGGCGTTGTTAGTCGTTAGAGTTGGTGGTACTGGAGTATCTTTCTCTGAATGCAAATTGTAATGGTGGGAGAAAGCTAAGAGACGATATTTCGTTGATCAATCGTGAATGAATAACCTTCTCTAAACATTTTGGTAGTGACGCTAGAAGGCTTATTGGTCTATAACTGTTGATGGACCTTCCGTTTTCCCCGGTTTAAGAAACATCAGAATGTGCGCATGCTTCCACGATTGTGGTAAATGACTTAGCCTTAAGCCGCGTACAGACCAACATCAGCTTTTCACGAACAGTTCGTGAGTTGTTTGCGAGCTGTACGCGAACAGTTCGCAAGCTCAGCGTCCACATCACTGTTTTTTAGAAACTCGAGTGCATCATTTAGTTTGAACACAGTTCGTGAGAAGTTCGGTCGTCGTGCTTCGATCAATCATCACCGATAAACGTCCACACTAGAACTGCTGTTTAACACGTGTCCGCTAACAGTTTCTTTGAAGGTACCGCTCAAGTAGCAAAATTTGGCCGAACTCCCCAACCGACACCAACTGCTCGCGATCTCTAGTACTCACCGACTTCTGCAGCGGTTCGAGAACTGTTAGCGAACTGTTCCCGAACTATTCGCGTACTCGGTCTGTACGCGGCTTTAGGCATGCATTGAACGAATACAAATAAGACAGTGATTTCATGGTTAATTGCGTTAGTACTGCATTACGAATTAGGTCGTACCCAGGTGATTTTTTTTGGGAAGTCTTGCAATTATTGCTTTAAACTCATTTCTTACCTGTGTTGAATGAGTTACGCTGCAGCTATTTATGGGCGTAAATACTTGTTCAAGGTGGATGGCGAAGCCTACGGATTTTTCCGCGTCTGTTGTATAGGTTTTGTTTGCAGCGGTTAGTGTTGGAAGTTCTTCGCGTTGTTTTAGGATACGCTTAGTCTTCTTCTTTAACAGCCCTATGCCATCTACTCCTGGATACAGGCCTCCATCCATCTTTTGGGGGGTCGTCTCACGCTCCTCTTATGTAGTCCTGGTCTCCACTGCATAACATATTTTGTCCAGCGTGAGATGTCCTGCCTGGCAATGTACCCTGCCGAAGACCATTTTGAGGTGGCGACACGTTTTATCACATTCTCCACTTTCGTTTATCATCTAATTTTCTCATTTCGTATGTGAATCCCGAAGGCTGACGCCCAGCATGAGTCGTTCTATTGCACGTTGTATCGTGTGAAGTGTGTTAGCAGCTTTATTTGTTAAAGTTGTTGTCTCTAATTCGTATGTAAGAACTGGGAGTATGCAAGCGTTAAATACTTTAGTTTTCAAATTGACGGGTATTTTAGGGTTTTTAAATACGGTGTTGAGCTTTCCAGTAGCGGCCCAAGCCATTCAGATCCTTTTGTTAATTTCCGCTTGTTGGTTTTCTATGCCGAGTTTTATATGGTGTCCTAGATAATATAGGTACACTTCTACTCTTTCGCTTATTTGATCTCCCACCTGAATTGGTGACTCATTGTTAAGCCTATTTACTCTAAAGCTGTTTTGAGTTTTGAAAGCATTCCCTGTAGCTCTTCTAAGTTGTTGCTAATTAACACGATATCGTCCTCGAAGAGGAGGTGATTAAGGTATCGACGATCAATATTAATATCTTTATGATCCCAGTTGAGTTGCTTAAACACATCTTCCAATGACAATGTGAAAAGTTTCGGGAAGATAGTATCTCCCTGTTTCCTCGCTGGGCAGCTTTCGGTCGGGTTGCTAGATTCTCATCGATTTTTACTTGTAGTGTTGCTTCTCCGCATATATGTTTAATAAGATTCCTATATCTAGAATCTATTCTAGCATTATCCTTTGCTTGGAATATAGTCCACATTCAATAGAATCAAACGCTGTATTGAAGTCAACGAATGCTAAGTGTATGGGTATATTATATTCTTTGCATTTTTCGATTAATGTTCTGATGTTTTGTATCTGTTCAGCTGTGCCATATCCTTTGCGAAAACCCGCTTGTTCTGGCAATTGATATCTGTCAAACTTGTTGGATAGTCTATTGGTAATGATTTTTGTGAATAGCTCGTATGGATATGGAAGGAGACTTATTGGTCGATAGCTTTCGATATTTAATTTACCCCTTTTTTATGTAGCAGGATGAGTTGTGCGTTGTTCCAGCTTTCCGAAATTTTTCCATTTTGAAGGCATTTATCCAACAGAACATTTATAGCTTCTAGTGTTGCTTCTCCTTCTAATTACAATATTTCTCAAGTGATACCATCCTCACCAGAGGCGCGACAAAGCGCAAGTTTAATTTCCTCGTTTGCAATTTCGGGTATGTCTTCTAACCCGATATTTGTAACGCCAATGGGTCTTGGATTTACTGAATAATATAGATGTTCGTAAAAGTTTTCAACTATGTGTCTGAGTTCATTTCTTTCTTGTACTGTCTCCGTTTTCATTTTTCAACTGGTGCATTCGTGTTCTTCTTATTGAATTTGTGGATCTTATAATTCTCATATTTTTGTTGTTTTCGATTATTGTTTTTACGAGTTCTGTGTTATAATTTCTGATGTCTTGTCTTATATTTATTCTGATTTGTTTGTTTAATTCGGTGTATTTAGGTGTGCCTTTTTTCATATTTATTCGTTCTTCCATTTAGTCTCTAGTTTGAGGTGATATTGTGCTGCTTTTTTGTTCCTTAGTGTGACATATCTTTCTTGTAACCGCTTTAATGTCTGAATGTCTTCCAACTCGTTTATTTCGATCGTAGTTAGTTTGGTATCGTATATGATACGATACGATACGTTTAGTAGGTTTCAACATTCCCAGGTCCCTGGTTCTAGTTCATCTATGTACTTTTATTATGTGTTTATTCTTAGCTCATCTAACTCTTTCTTCAAGCGGCGAGTTAAGCTATTTAGAAGTCGTTTCAACGCCGGGTCTGTGTTTCTCTGCCGTTCTCGTCTTGTTTGACTTTTTTTTTTGGTGAGTTCAATTATGTAAGGAGGGGGTGGTAATCTCTAGTTTTCTAAGAATGATTTGCAGGTACTGTTCCTTGGTGTACACTATGTACTACTGAATTGATAAGTTTAGAAACTGCAATTTTATGTCATTTTTGTGTTCAGTTTGATTGGGCAGTGTAGTTTAAAACACAGAAGTACCAGTAAAGATTATGTTTATACTTTTTGTAACATTTGCACTCCATTTATGAATAGTGTTTAATACGTATTGTACATTTCATACACTTTGAAATCCTTCAAATCCTTAAAACTCTGTTCGTAGAGGCTGGGGGAGGGGGCCTCAAAATGTCGTTGCGCTTAAGGCCTTTCTGACGATTCATCCTTGATTTTAAAATAAAATTTATCATAACCCGTAATAAAATGATTTAATAATCTATTATTGTGTGTTACATTTTATAATAGGTATACAATTAATTTCCAGTACGAAAATATTTTTTACATTTACTGTGGTATTAGATATAAATAAATAACTATTATTACTACAACAGATTTCTGGTAAGCTGAGCAATCCCTAAACAAACGTAAGATCGGGTTGGTATAAAAACAGTAATTACATAATCTAAAAGTACTTATTAAATTATACATATATGAACTAAAAAGCAAATTCGATTTTCATATTTTGTAACCTATTTTAAAATACTGATATTTAACCAGGTACTAATTCCGGCGTGCCTTAACAATTAAAATACAGGGTGTTAAGGGATACATAAAGGCGTCTTTAGTCAAATTTTACTCTTGTCGTATCACATCAGCTAAATGTTGGACATTTTTTGGGGTACATTGCAAGACTTAAAAGGATTTGCGAATGAAAAGCTGAATTGCCTCCACTAGGCTAAGACGAATGGTTGTTTCATTAACGCGTCCTTTTAAAACGTGGGATTACACAAAATGCGTTTAATTTATTTCAGTGAAATAGTCCTTTCTTTTAGCGTGCAGCTTTGTGTTGGAGGCAGAGTCGGACTGGTCCAGTTAAACGAGGGACAATCTGTCAACTGGTTCCAGTTCCAACTTGACTTTGTAATTTTGGAACCTTAACACTCTGTACTTAAAATCCTATAAATGAAGTTCACATCACCCTTGTGCTATAGCAATTATTTAACTACTAATCAAGGGTATCAGTTGTGATTCGAGTACTTAAATTTTGTAGGTTTATATCTCAGTCTTCTAATGTGATGTGATGTAAACACATTTTAAATCGTTATAATAGGTAACCTACTAAAAATAATTACACAAGTGAGGTAGAACACAAGTCAGTCCTATGATTACTATTTGGGCAAATTAATCTTTGGATAGATAACAAAATGGATTGTAGATGTAATTGTACAGATAATAGTTTAATTGGCAGCTCTCTTGCAGCCCTTCTTAACACTTAAATCTACTGCAAGTATACGTAACTTATATAAAAGTATAAAAATAACAACTGTACAATAAATATTTCCTATGTACATAAATATTGAGGGTTTTATGTGGACTCGTGCGGTTTTACTAAATTAAAAATTATTGTGATTAAAATACTTATTTATCATAAATATTGATTTTACTCAAATTTGCCATTGTAAATTTTTGGGTTTAAATGGAAACGAAAACATTGTTTTAATGTTTAAATTGATTCTTTTATTTTATATAGGTTGAACTCAATTCAAAACTGTATAAGCAATTGATATCAAAACTGCTCGCAGTTCTTAAACTTTCCGTTTTATTTGAGAATATTGAAATTAATGTAAATCTCCATTATATTTAAATGAAGAAATCAATTTTATGTGTCCTTAAAGGTTGTAAATTCTTATTCTTATCATAAATTGCCTTTTCACAACAAAATTATATTTAAGATTGTAACAGTCTCGGCGTTTCTCTGATTCCCAGATTAATTAAATTTAATTAATAGGCAGTTTAAATAATCATCTAGATGTAACCGGCATAACTGTCCCCTTTCGGATTTTTATTCATAAAATATAATGAAATGGAATTTTAATGATTTTTTAAAAGCCGCGTTAACAAAATAAAAAATTTGTTTCGGTAACTCTCTCTTTAATAACGTATATATAAAGTCCAACTCGGTTAAAACTAAACTATTCGAACTGGCATTATTTCATCGTTATATCCGTTAAAACTAATACCTGAATTATTTACGGCACGAAAATCAAATAATTTGTTTACTGTTTGTCAAAACAAAGCTAACGTACACATAGATCTACTTACATATATAATTACGGAATTTTAGCTTTTGTCTCTAAGACGTTTAAGAATTTTAAAACAATATACAGCCGAACTCCCATATATTGATGTTGGATAGTATAAAAAAAATCACTATATAGAATTTATGTTTAGATATAAAATTATTCTCATATAACATGGAATCAAAAACTTTTTAAATTAGGGAGTGCTATGAAAATTGTCTGTGATTCAACTACGAGTATAAATAAATGCAAATTTAAATAACTGTCAAATTGAAATAATTTATTCACCTGTCAAAATTTGTTTAGTTTGGTTGTTGTAATTTGTTTGGTATTTGTTTACTTTTTAATAGTATATTAAAGAACTAGTTTCATAAGGCCTCTTCTTAATGCACGAGTTCAAGTTTGAAAAACGAGACGCGAAGCGTCGAGTTTTTCAACGAACGAGTGCGACAAGTGGTCTTATGAAACGTGTTCTTTATACTATTTTTTCTATTGAGGAAGTTTAAGAGTATTTTAAATAAATTTATGTAGAAAATTT
>JABXWE010035940.1:0-16578 GCA_014611495.1 Limonius californicus
GTTCAGCAGAAATGTTTGTTTGCGCAGCCATTAATTAAAATACTTCCTCAGTTACGATTTTTTGGAACACGTCTAGTTCACTACGACCTTGTAATTCAGCAGCAACGTTTGCAGGTATTCCAAAGTTGCCCGAATTACTGTCATCAGGCTCTACTATCGATGAAGAACTTGAATACACTTCATTGTCACTTTTAGTTGCAGCTGCAGTATCAACATAATTTGTGCTTGTTTTCCGTTTTTTGCTGGTGTTTCATGATTTTCCGTGTCAAGACTGTCATCGTCCTCACCATCATCTTCGTAATCCGCATCATCATCATCAGAATCAGCAGGATATAGTTCCTCATCGCTCATATCTATGTCTTGTAAACATTCTTCCATTAGCGCTTCCAACCTTGTCACGCCTTTAATCTTTACTATTTACAAAAATTGGTTGAATTACAAAAACAACCTCATCACTCCGCCACTGTTGAGGTAGACAATTACACATTGACAGATGCCGGATTCCCGGAAACCCAATCGAAGCAGGAGTAGGTTCAAAACAAATAATTAATAGGCGCCACCGACTTATAATTTTCTAGCATCGTCCGAGGTGGTAAATGACAAGTCGGACCCCAAGAAAAGTAATCACCTACCTTTATTTTAGTTATATCTATCCTTTACGTAGACAAATCCAAATAACTCGTAGAAAAATAAAACACTAGTTGCAACCAAATCTCTGTTTACTTAATAAATCAATAAAACCCATTCACAGGTCTCAATTTCTGTGCAGAACAATGATTTAAACTACTATATTGAAGTCCCAATTTTACGTTACTCTCCCGGGATGTAACGAAAATTTACTTGGCAAACTCAAACAATTTTTAGGACCGGTATTGCGCTATACAACAATATGTTCGCAAATTTTTAGCGCATCCCGTAACTCCGAAGGCCTTCGCGTCACGAATACATGCGTAAGCAACGATCTACAACTATCGTTAAAGCGTGAATTCTTACAACGCAATATCAAACCCCTATTGGAGTACCCTGTATATCTGCTGTACGTGAAATTGGAATATGGAATATTACAATCGTATTTCATATGTACACGTAACCCCAATTAAATCCCAATGACATAATTGTTGACCCCAATCAATTAATAAAATTAATTCCTAAATAAATATCACGAAATCGTGAACAATAAGACAAGGTTATACAGTTTTTGAAAATTGCATTTCCCTTGATCAGCTGCAATCAGCTCGTCCATACACCAGTGATAGACCCAGGTGTTCACTCGGTTCGGGGAAAACCCTCATAAGGTTACTCGGCGAGGACAGCGTATCAATTTTCGCACTACGTGTAAATGTAGAGTTTTTCTACGGCGTCGTCTTAATTTCTGGAAGTCCCGATGTACGATTTTTTGCCTAGTAAAATTTATTCGAGATTAGGAATAAGTCCCTGAGTCTAGAGTGATGTTTTAATTAGGTTATAACCATATGGTTTTTATTTTTGTTATATTCAAATAGAAGTTTTAGTTACTTGATGGAACTGTTAATCTAGGTAAGCTTAAATTTAGGGACCGCGGTGGTCGAGTGCGAGAACGCATTGGCCACTCGAGGTCACACTAAATGCAGTTGCTCCGTTGGGGCGATCGAATCCCGACTGGGGCGACCGCATTTCGCTTAGTTAAGTTTAGGGTGCATGTTGCATGATTGTTTAGTATGTAAGGAACGCCCGCACCCCCCTGAAGTAATGCGAAAGCGGTTCTGGGGGGGGGAACGGTAGTATGAATGTGTGTGAAAAAAAAAAAGGTAAGCTTAAATTTTCCGATTAATGTGTTTTTTATTGAAGTATGTTCTTATTTTATTGTAGTCCGAGGATGGGCAATATGTTTGCTTGAAAACGTTAACACAAATTATTTTACATTTCTTCATTAAATATTTTCTGTGGGAATCGACATCCATTTGAATTGAAACAGGGGAAGCACCTAGCAATTAAGCAGTGTGTTTTATTATATATTTATTCAATTAGGACTAAGGTTCTGGAGATTACGATAAGACAACAATTTTTGGCTAATAAACAACTCGCCAGTTGATGGACTCTGGCATATCCCAAAACAAATCTTCTTTACCGGAGTAAATTGTATATTGGAAAATAATTTCCTGGAGAATTGTTTCCCTACAACTATGGGAAAAGCTCCTTTGTGAAGTGACTCTCAAAGCTGAAAACTAATTCCCAATCGACAAACGATTTCAATAAAAATTCACTATTCACAATAAACGTCCGGCAAGGTTGACAATGTTTAACCCACTGACTTAATTACGGGAAACTGCCTTTTAGAATCTCCTATCCCCCCAAAATTTTAAACTCAAAACCGCGCAGCATCGGCTTGCCTGAACGAACTTCGAAATATTATGTATGTACAACGGGTTGCCTACTGTTAGGCGCGGAGAACATTACAACCTTTATCTCTCTCTTGTTCCTTCCAGGACATGTTGCTAACAATCACGAAAAGAACTCCTTCACAAGAAAACGGCCACTTACTGTATTGGCATACAATGAACTGACACTAAGACAAATGCAATATGCAACAAACGCGCAGACGAGCTACTCTCAGACCACTTGAAACTAGTTGGTACGTGTATTTTGTAGAAATGTGCGTGATAATATGTATGCACACGGCGTTGAACCAAACAAATTTAATTAGGCGCCGCATGCATATATACTATGCACACCACTAATGAACTAATTAAACATACCAATTAATTAATTAGTAATATATATTGTCACTGAAGCACTCTAGCAGCAAGAATTTTCAATATAATTACTGCGCCGCCATAGACCCAACCGCAAAATTTGGCATGGCGTTCAAAGTGTTAAGGCACCTATCCCACTGTTTTACTAACCGACATATACCCTGCTCACAGAATTCTTGTGGCTGCTGATTGAAGAAGTCTTCCACAGCTATCTGTAGTTCTGCGTCAGACTCAAAATGCCGACCTATTAACGCCTTTTTCAGCTGTTCAAAAATACGGAAATCCCAAGACGATAAATCCGGGCTATAGGGTGGATACTCTAAAACCCTCCATTTCTTTCGTTGATGATTTTCTTTTACCACATTAGCAACATTAGGCCTAGCATTGTCGCGCAGCAAAATGACCCCTCGTAAGTTTTCCTGGACGTTCCGTCTTATTGCTTGATGAAGCTTGTTCAAGGTTTCATTGTACAGATTTGCATTGGCATTTACTCCAGGTCCCTTAAACTCTATCAACAAGAGTCCTACACGGTAAAAAAAAATGTTAACATCACCTTGCCTGCAGAAAGTTGTGCTTTAAACTTCTTTGGTGGTGGTGAACTTGAATGTTTCCACTGCATCGACGATGGCTTTTAGTAATGGCACCAAGTTTCGTTACCAGCAACTATTGATAAAAGAAAGTCATCACCTTTTTGCCTATAGTCTGTGAGGCGTTGCAGAAATAAGGCCATTCGCGAGCATTTTTGTTCATTAGACAAAAGACTAGGAATCCATTGCGAACAAACTTTACTGTAACCCAGATTACGAACTATGGACGGATCCTACACTCGCACCAACAATTTCTGAAATTTCTCTAATTGAAATTCGACGATTTTCTCTAATAAGGTCTTCCACACATGACATATTGTTTTCTGTTAATGCAGTATACAGTGCACCTTGTCGCGGCTCATCAATGGTCCCCTCTTTTCTATTCTTAAATTTTCGGCATCATTCCTTCACAGTTAGGTACGCAGTACATGCATTTCCATACATTGCTTGCATTCGCGTATGAACCTGCAATGGCTGCACACCAACATCAAACTTGCACAGATTTTCAACAACAAACGTCATTTCAATATTGAAGATTTAAAAGTCAGAATCAAATCAAACGTCAGACACTTATTAATGTGTTGCTTACAAACACTACTAACATTAACATAAGACTTGTAAAAAGACGTGGATCCTCAACAAAGATTTGCCGGCCTCGGTGGTCTAGTGGTTAGCGCATTTGCCTTTAGATCCGAGGGACGCGAGTTCGAACCTGGCTGAGGTCGGCGAGATTTTTCTATCTGTCGGATAAGAAGTAAAGCCGTAGGTCCCGTGCCACTACGATATGTGACACGTTAAAAATCACTGCTGGAGTTGGAATTACCCCAGATAGGCAAAATTCTTAGTTGGGGTGTACAATGGGCCAAATGTGGCCTACGTGCATAGAGATGCTTGGAAAACCGCGTCCTAGATCTCGCTCTTTCAAAGCAAGCAACATTAACAAACGTCATTTGAATTATTCCATTTGTTCTCAAGGCTAAGTTGATCAGAGATGGGTTTAGGCAGCCTCGTATGATAATAATTTCGTATCCATAAATTAATTCTATACAGTGCAGTTTTTATATCGTGATTTGTGCTTCTCTATATGGAAGTTCGGCTGTATTTTCAGGTGTGTGATAGCTCAGTTGGTAGAGCGCTCGCTTTCTTAATAAAACGTTGATTCTGGCTTGGGTTCGAAACTTAAGCATTACTATTCAAATTTATAAAAATCTTGGTTGCAACCCACCACACACAATTTCTCAATCCGGCTTGCAACCGTGGGATCTTAATGCTAAAAACCGTCTCTGGAATTTATGTTGTTCGGATTCAACATTAAACTGTAGGGCCCCCGTGGTTCTACCCTAGCGCTAAGGAGAAACACGTGGCAGAGAAAAGGCCGATACCCAGCAGTGGGACGAGAAGGCTGTCAATGATGATGATCATGGCATGAACAAATTTTATTAAATGGAATTTTATAGAGAACAACCTTTCAAGCAATGCACTACTAAAAGTTAAAACATTTTGGATAGCGCCTGTATAACCTGTATATAGGGGCAACTGTTTATTACAGTCTATACGAAAATAATCTTTCTAATATTATTCGTTTTAGTAAACTCGCCGCCAAGTCTTCCGATTCTATACGTGGCCCTTTCGACGCTTATTCTCAGATGTCATTTTTACTTATATTAGTAACATACAGTGAATTAGGTTTTTTAGTTATTTTATAAATGAATTTAAACTAAACAAATTAATGTCATAATGACTGCAATCGACGACAGTTTCGTTTCCTTCATTACATTTTTTCTTTATGGCATTTCTGTATTTTCCTGCTATTTCGTCATCCTGTAGTTTTTCCACATTGTATTTATTTTTATCTCTTTTTGTCTTGTCATGCTGTGTTTCCGTTCCTTTTTCATCTCTATTCCCACCACAAAGTGGTCTGGGTTGCCTCTGTACGATCTTAGTTTGTTATTAAATGTGCTTACGGATCCTGTATTAGGACATGATCTATTTGGTTTATGTAAGTGTTTCCTGGATTCATACATGTTCCTTTGCATATTTCTTTTCTCTTGAACGCTGTGCTTATTATTTTCATGTTGTTTTCTATAGCGAAAGTGATTATTGTAACTCCGTTGTCATTCGACTCTGTATGCTTGCTTGCGCCTCCTGTTACCTTTTTATATATTTCTTCTTTCCATATCTTTGCATTCAAATCTTCCATAATTATTTTTATCTCTCATCTTGGGGGTTTGTGATAGGTGCTTGCCATCATTTTGTAAAACTCCTGATTCTCCTCCGTTTTCACTTCTGTTGAGGCGTGTGTGTATTACTATATCTTTATATTTTCCTTTTATTCTTATATAGCACAGCCTGTCTGAAACTGGTACGAAACTTTAATTAATCCTTTTAGGTTTCTATTTATTAAAAAGCCTACTCAATATCTCCGTTGTTCATTTGCGCTGGTACACAATATGTAATTTTCTATTGCTGCCATGTCGTTTCCTTTTAAGTGTGTCTCTTGTGCTGCTGAGATCAATTTTGTATCTGTTTGTTTCATTGATTAGAGATTTAATTGCTCCTTCCTCGTACACTCCTTGTAGGTCCTATTAAAGTTAAATTATAATATTTATAGTCCGCGCTAGCAGGGCTACTATAATGGTACAAATATACGTGGTAAAAATAATATCATACAAAGTAAATTAGAATTAAATTATTGTTCTACATTTTTGTACTATGTGCAGCCCACACTATAAATTTAATAACTGTTAGCAAAGTTATAATATAGTTATAAGTTATAATACCTAAATCCGCCATTGTGTGCATTTGCAAAAAATTGTTTAACCTCGTTGGCAAACCCAAAAAATATTTTTGATACTGCCTATACATAGAGGGCACAACAATTTCTCAAAAACAATTTTTCTACTATTTCAAGTAACCGAGATATCGACTTCATTCATCTTAGCAGACTCACCCTGCATAACGCCATATAATATTTTTTTGCGACTCGCTTCTGCTATTACATTTTACCTTTTATTTCAAGTGCTAATTAAATAGCTACATCAGTTGTTATCCATTTTTAAATAACATATTCGCAATTGCCATACTTTCTATTAGAAACCGGCAAAGCACAAGCACAGCAGCATTAAATATATCTTTAAATAATGTCTATAGTGAAGTTAAACAGACTTGATCTAACGTAGCTAATAGTAAAATCATATGCGCCTTCTGCAAAGGAATAATGTTTAGCATTAGTCTGACATGAAAATGTCTTGGCAGTGACTTTACACATAGTGGGAATCGACGATTACGCATTCTAAATCTTCTTTAATTAATATATAAAATGCATGCTCTTCTTTATAATCATTACATGTTTTTCCATTTTGTTTTAGAAACAAGAACAAGTTACATAGACCCTTGTATGGTAGTGCTTATAATATGATTAAGTATCACTTGGGTACGATTTCTGTTGGCTCACTGATTATTGCCTTAATACAAATCATACGAACTCTATTAAGACAACTACGAAGAACGATCCCCTGCATCAAGTGTTGTTTATGTTTATGTTGCCTTCATAGACATGTTGATACCTGCATGGCCTATCTGGAATCCTTTGTGAAATATCTTACTAGAAATGCATATATCGTTACATGTAAGTATTTTCTCATGGAGCTTCAATTATACCTCGCACCTTCCCAAGTAAATCTCATACCAAAATCCTATGAAGATTCATACAAGTTTAGATAATACAACCCAGAAATATATAGGTATTTATAAATATGAAATTATTGTTTTTGTATTTCAGCCATTCATGGATATCCATTTTATGAATCTGGAACTCGGGCTTTCAAGCTTCTTTCAGAAAATGCTCTGCGAGTTTTAGCCATTACTTCTGTTGGCGATTTTGTTTTGGTGCTAGCAAAGGTACTGGTGGTAGCAAGCACTGTTATCATTGGAATGCTTATGATCCAGGTACTGTAAATTTAATTGTTGTTTGATGGAACTACAATTAACTCTAACCTAAGTAATCATATCCTCACCTCATCTACAAAGACTCCCTTAGGTAGATAAGCTAGCCATTTCATATAATGAAATTCAACCCTACCTTGATCTACCATAGTCTGGGACGACTTCATTATATGGTTAACCTAGTATTTTAACTCTAACCTAATCTACCTTAACCTAACCTATTTCTTTAAATGGGATTTAACCTTAATATGACGTACCTGAAGTAACATATAGTAATCTGGAAGAACTTCATACGGTAGATAAGCTAGATATTTATATTGATATTTAACCCTAGCATAATCTACAATAACCTACCCAATTTTGACTAATCTACCTTAGTCTGGAATGATTTCAGAATGTGGTTAAGGCAACCATTTAACCCTAACCTCGCCAATCTTAAATAATTAACCTATTTCATGAAATGAAACTAAACCCAAACCTAATCTATCGTAACCTAACCAAGTTTGTGCAAACAAACGTGATCGAGAAAAACCATATTAGGTGGATTAACTGTCAGTTTAAAGAAATCAAACATATTTTAATCTTGAAAAAAATTATTAAGTGGATAACTCGCCACTTTGTGTAACTAATGTTAATACTGACCAACCTTAAATAGCTTGACTTAATATGGAAATGCTTTAGTACAAGGGTCTTCAAACTACGGCCTGCGGGCCAACACCGACCCGCGAGCCCCACCAATCCGGCGCGCGGTAACGGGCCAGACATGCCCGGTATCCGGCCCGCCATAGTTTGTTTTGATTACAATATAAGTAAATCATACAAAATAATAATTAGATGTTTTTATTTAACGACCAATTCAGACACACAGTAACTGACATACATATTGAAATTAATGTTATGATATGTATCCTAAAAACTTACAATAAGTGACGCACATAGGTAATTCACATACTGAAATTAAATATTATAATTATGATCAATGAGATTTATGTAGCTGTAACTTTCCGCTGACAATTGTTTGCAGTTGTGGATCAAGTTTATTAGTGGAAATTATCAGCAGCGACTTCAAATGCTCATCAGTTAATTTGGATCTGTAAATATTGTTTGTATATTTAATTGTCGAGAATGTTTTTTCATACAGATAAATAGTGCCGAAAGCGGAAAAAAAGACACGAGAAAATGTATGCAACTGATCAAACTGTGTGAGTGGAAGACTCTTATAAAATTCCAGCAATGGTGACTAAATATTTTTCTTCATTTTTCAATCATTTCCATTTGAAGTTCTGGGGCAAGGGTTTCTATATGGCCGTTAAAAGGATTTTGAAAAATCTTGATATCGTTTGCAATTGCATCAAAATCTGAAAAACGACAATCAAAATTTATTTTTAAAGCACCCAAAGCTTCAAATGCGAAATCTACCGGAAATGGAGTCTCAGTTTGCTGACTGAATGTTTAGCATGTATTAAAATGCGTGAAACAGTTTTTGTTCAATTGAGATTGCAGCAAAACAATTTTTTGTCGAAATGACTTAATATGAGTGTATAAATCGGGCAGAAGCTGGTTTTCTCCTGGTAATTTTAAATTAAGGTCATTCATATGTTTAGTTAAATCTGTATAAAATGATAACTTCCTTAATCACTCATTGTTTTGTAACTCAGCCAGAGGACGATTCCTTTCATTCAAGAAAATTTCGATTATTGCCCGGAGCTCAAAAAATCGCGTTAGAACTTTTCCGCAGCTAAACCAGCGTACTGCAGTATAATATGGTAAGTCATTTTCTCCAATCTCTTCAATAAACTCGCGGAACTGACGATGATCGAGCGCATGTGATCTGATATAATTGACAGCTGACATGACTGGCTTTAAAACTTCTGATATATCCAAGCATTTTCCGCACAAAGACTTGATGAATGACGCAGTGTACGATTAATGGTTTTGAACCACCGTCATTTTCTATGACCTTTAATACGACAGCAGCGACACCTGTATATTTTCTACACGTTTTGCCACCATCAGTAGTGATACACTTCAAGTTTTTCCATTGAAGATTGTTTCTCTAAACAGCATTTTCAACTCCTTTAAAAATATCTTCTCCGGTGGTCGTGCCGTGAATGCTATAAACGTCAAGAAGCTCTTCATATACTTCATAATTTTTATCTATTCTTCGAATAAAAAGTAACACCTGAGCAGTATCTGAAACATCTGTTGACTCATCCAGGGCCAAAGAGAACTACTCTAAGTGTCGATTTTTGTCAGACAATTGAGTTGATATATTTTCTGGAATATCATCTACTCTTCGAGCCACAATGTTTGCTGACAAACAGATGTTTTTAAATAAATTAGCTTTTTTTGGACACATTTCTTCTGCTACTGCAAACATGCAATCAAGCAATCCGTAATTAATTCGCCGTCAGTAAATGGTTTCCCATTTTTGCTATTGAATGAGCCACGCGGAAGCTAGTACGAGTTTGCTGCTTCTTGTTCAGCATTTACTTTCTTAAACAACAATTGTTGAGATTTCAAAGATTCATAGTTTTCTAACCATAGGCTTCCTGTAAATTTGGAGTAATTATGAGCATGTTTGGTTTCATAATGACGTTTTATATTGTATTCTTTGAGGACTGATATGTTTCATTGCAAATTATACACATTGCCTCATTACTGACTCAATCACGAAATATTGATATCCCCATTGCTCTTTAAATGTTTTGCACTCACTATCTTTCGTTTCTATTCCATATTTATACAAATCCACACAAAACGGACGTAACTTCAAATCAAAATAATGCCAATTAATACTATTAAGAGCAGTTGTTCTGATGTAAACAAAATGCACTGGATTTATCTTTGACACTTTTAATGAAATTAAACACTCACAATTAAACATACTGTATTTTCAGTAGGAAACTATAGTCACAAAACGCACTAGTCGCACTATATTTCGCTTTTCAGATCGCACTTGTCGCTCCGAATTCAAACTTTGGAACTGCCCAACTCTCGGTTGTCTCCCGAATTTGTACCACGCGTCCTCGGTGTGTAGAACATATGCAAAAATACTCGAATCTTCCCTATAAGCCATCACGCAGCAAAACTTTTCCAGCTATGCTACATGCTACAAGATGGCGTTGTATACATCGACTAACTGCAGTGACTTTATACAGCCCTTGTACAAAGTCACTGTACGACTAACCAAGCATAATTGACGTTTTTGCGTAATTCTGCCGCTCCCCACAAGATGGCGCTGTACTACTGTAGCTTTGCCACCTCCTGCACTTAACTTCTCTACTCTCCGCAAGATGTCACTACTATACATTTAGCATGGTTAACTAGTCATAACGCACAGCTCGCTCATCGCTATCTCCGCCCCAATGAAATGTCCTTGATACTTACCCGTAAGTACCAACCGAAATTGCGAACGGAGCGGAGTCGGCCCCCGCGCCCTGCGCCATAGATATCCCACTCGCCGGCTAGTCCCAGTACGAAACTGCGCATAATTCAATACTACAGTATGTTGGTATGATGAGCTAGCTAGGTCTTGGCCCTTGGGACTAAGTGGAGGAGTCAGTGTGGCCCTTAGGCTAAAAAGTTTGGAGACCCCTGCTTTAGTAGATGGATAACGTAGCCGTTTCATAATATGCAATTCAACCCTAAGTCAATCTACCATAACTTACACTAGTCTGAGATGACTGCATTTAACTCTAACCTAATCTACCTTAACATAACCTAACTTGAATCAAATTTACTTAATCCAACAAACCTTAAGTAACCTAACCTGCAAGAACTTCATTGGGTGGATAACCTAGACTTTTGTGTAATGTTCCTAAGTTTGACTAACCTAACCTTGCCTGGGACGACTTTAGAATGTGGTTAATTTAGACATTTAACTCGAACCTAATCTATCTAATCCCAACCTATTTCATAAAATGGAACTTAACAAGAACCTAATTTAACTTAATCTAACCAACCTCAAGTCCCCTAACATAACCTGGAAGAACTTCATTGTGTAAATAAGCTAGACATTTCTAGAGATGACATTTAACCCTAGCATATTCTACAAACCTACCTGAGTTTAACTAACCTACCCTAATCTGAAACAACTTCAGAATGTGGTTAAACTAACCATTTAAGCATAACCTAACCAATTTTAAGTAACCTAACCTATTTCATGAAATGAAACTTAACCCAAACCTAATCTACCATAACCTATCCAAGTTTGTGCACCCTAACCTGATCGAGGAAAACCTTATTAGGCAGATAAGCTATCATATTAATACAATCAAACATAATTTAATATAGAAAAAAGGTATCAGTTGGATATGCTAGCCACTTTGTGTAATGAATGTTATCACTAATTAAACTTAGACAACTTGACTTAATATGGAAATACTGTTTTGTGGGAGTAAGGTAGCCATCTAATGAAATGAAATTCAACCCTTACCTAATTTATTTTAACGTAACCAAACTCAATTAATTTAGCTTAATTTGGAGCGACTCCAGGACACAGCTAAGCTAGCAATTTCATAAAATAAGCAGACGTAATCTGGATCTATATCTATATTTTCTTTAGGACAAAGAACACGTAATTAATATATGGGCTCCATTGCTCTTAGTGGGATTTGTGGCTTTTCTGATTATTCACTGTTTCATAACTGTGTACGAGGTAAGTTTTAAATGCACGTATCCAAAACAATTCTATTAACTGCTTTTTATTTAGATGGCGATAGACACAATATTCATCTGTTTCTGTGAGGATTGTGAGATTAATAATGGACACTCACGCCCTTATTTTATGTCTCGTGAGTTGATGGAATTTGTTAACAAGTCCAAAGCTGTTTTGGGAATACAAATAGTACAAGAAGCCAATCCTGGTATGGTCATCGTGTCTGAGGAAGTACATGAATGATGTTTTAGGAGTAGATTTCTTTGTTTGCTTTAGCTGTGTAGTTTCTGTAATTAGTTAAGTTTTACAAGTAGTTTTGTTTTTTAATGTTTCAAGTATTGTTAAGTTACCATGTATCTATTCAGACCAACTAAATACATTTGTATTTTCGCAATTATGCAATAAGTAATTGTTTTTTTTTATACCATCTTAATGCTAATTCAAATTATGTATCAGGGGTATAAGCAATGCTAAAAATATTTAAAATAAAAATAGAATTTGTTGTTTCAATTTATATCAAAACGTTGCCGTTTGGGCAAGTTTATACTGGATGAATGTAACTGGTTTTGTTTTAGATATAGCAAAGGTAACTGCAGATACATTTCCTCCCTGTGCAAAGATTGATAGTCATGAAAATACTGAATTTAGTTTTTCCTTTTTCTCCACATATTTGTCTGAAATTCTGAGAAAAAAATTTAAATACTGCAGTACATTTACATTTACTAAAAGATTGCTCTACTTTTTATGTTACAGTTTTCTAACATTATACACCAAACCACAGATAAGAAATAAGAGAAATAAAAGCAGTATTTGCTGTGTAGGTTATCTTCAGCTGCAGTTTTGGTGCCTCTCAAATTAAGGTGTTTTTTCTTTATTTTTTATACCTCTAATGAAAAATTTACAATCTGTTCTACATACTGAACAACAATAAATATAAAACCTATCATAACAGCTAAAGCCTATATTCTGAGATGGTGGCTAATGTTTTTTTGTTAGGTGTTTTAGAAGCTAAGGGAATTGTACCATGTTACGTATGCACATACAGCATCCTATTTTGTTTACAGTCCTATGAATTAGGTTACAATTAGAGAACTCCCATTGTGTTATTTAACGTTATATTTAAAGGCCTGAATGACATGGACAAAATTTTGAACATAATTTTGTACAAAATTCTGCAAAGCAGGTACCGTGAGAGGAGAAAGTAGAATGGGTACCTGGAAGGAAAACGGGGATGCTTTAAGAACGGAAAGGGTAGCGAAAAGGAAAGGGAAACGGAAAACGTACATGGGAAAAGGGTAAAAAAAGGGGAAAGGGAAGAGTAAAAGGTGCAGGGAAAGGTTAAGAGAAAGATATATGGGTGAGGAATAGGGCAAGGAAAGAGAAAGGAAAAGACAAAGGCTAAGGCACAGACATGGGCATGGGCATGGATATGAGGTTGGTTTTGGGTATGGGCATGGGCCTGGGCATAGACAAGGCAAAGGTAGAGGAACACATCAAGGAAAAGAGAAAGGGAAAATGAACGAGAAAAATGTAAAGGGAGAAGAAAAGGAAGAGAAAGATGAAGAAGATGAATGAACAAGGAAGAATAAAGACGTGAAATACTATGACGCTTATTAAAAAGAGTGTAATACCTACTTGAGACGTTATAGAGATAACACTAAACTACAATTTAAAAATTACGAAATAATTGTAGAAAATATTATAAGCTGTATGGCTTAAGTATTTTCCACAGTCCACCCTTATCAAAATTTAATTTTTTATTATACTATATTACATTTAAAATGCAAACTAGAAGACAAGATTGTAAAGATAAAAGACGAACCCTTAAAAACATGTGATTGAAAAAAAATATGGCAACAAAAATGCCATGAGAGAAAAATATAATTGGAGGAAGAAGATCGACTGACGTGTGAAACTGCATAAACAAATTAATATCTAGTACAGCTATCAAGGTTTAAGGAGCATTTTTTATGGAAGACCTACATATTTGTATTTCCTTGAAGATACAGTTACAATCGTCGTAGAAGAAACCCTACAAAAAAATTATAAATGTGGTTTTGCTTGAATCGCGTGAAATTAGAGCTTGTACCGTGAGTTCAAAAAGTAATTACGTAAGGGTTGGCCATGGAAAATAAAAGTAATGTTAACAGCAAACTTTAAAATTCATTAACTGTCATCACTGTTGTTGTCATAAGTTTATATTAAAATTCTATAATTATAATAGTTTTTACAATAGAACACAAAATATTTATGATTGAATCATATTTTCGAAATGGTGTTCGAGAGAACGGCGGATGGATTTACACTGCGGTGCCATATTTAGAAGAAATTCGGAAACAGTTTCCAGATATTGCTGTCTTTGACGGAGATTTTTACAGCGCACTTAGAAGATGTGTTGATGTATTCCGAGATACAGGGAGCATTACTCATAAAGATAGAGGTGGAAGGCCAAGAGTTCGTACTCAATATACAGTTGATGATGTTCGTCAACGTTTGAACGAGCAACCCACTACATCACTACGTACACTTTCGCAAGAAACTGGTTTATCATTAGGAACTTGCGATACTATTGTCAAAAAATATTTAATGCTGTTCCCATACAAAATTCTTGCTTTACATGAGTTGCTGCCAGCAGATCACAATAGGAGAATTTTGTATTGTCAGTGGTTCCAACAAAATTTAATGAACAACGACGAATTGCTAAATTTAACGTTTTTTTTTTTCTGACGAGGCCTGGTTCACCCTTTCGGGGTATATAAACTCACAAAATACGAGGTTACGGAGTGCTGCAAATCCGCATACTTTTCGCAAATCTTCCCTTCACCCGTTACAAGTTGGTGGATTGCTGTGTCTCGAAGACGTGTTATCGGACCCATATTTTTCCACAAAACTGTTACTGCTCAGAGATACCGGAATATTGTACGTGAATTTATTAATCAGCTTCATGAGGATGAGATCTAGCAAGGCTAGTTACAACAGGATGGCGCGACGGCCCACACCGCTCAAGAGACCCTCAATTACCTTCGTGAATTTTTTGACCATCGAATAATTAGTTTACGTTCATATCCAGAATTTCCACCTAGATCATCAGACTTGACTGTTTTGATTACTTTATATTCCCTTATCTAAAAAATAATGTATACAAGACGCCTATTAACAATATCGATGAACTGCAAAACAGAATTACGGAACAGTGTGCCAATATAACTCCTCAAATTCTTATAAATGCTTTTAAGAGTATGAAAAGACGAGTAAATTTGTGTCTGCGGGAAAACGGTGGTCATTTTGAACAGCTTCTTTAGTATTTTATGTTTATTTTTCTGTACCTGTGAAATAAAAAATTATAATTTCCAATTTTAATGATTACCTACTTGTTATGATTTGTTTAATAGTGTAGTAATTTAGTTGTTTCTGTTATCGTCTAAATTGAAATAACATAACACTGCCGGTTAGATACTGGCGCTTGCGCTAGATAGCCCTAGAAAGGCTGTGCCTAAACGTCAATTGGTATATTAGACATTATTTTATTATTCGATGGCCAACCGTTATGTAATTACTTTTTGAACTCACGGTATAATGCATCGAATTTTGAAGACCTTTGAGGAACACGGGTGTCTCTCTTCAGCCAACCATAAAAGAACGTTACACCCACGAAATGTTAATCAAGAAATGCAAGAAGTAAGAATATGTACTGCTGTAGAAGTAGATCCACGCCAGTCTTTCAGAAATATTGCTCAAGATACTGGTGTCCATCATAGTACTGTATTAAAAGTTTTAAGAAAAAATGGATATCCTTTTTATAAACTATCGAAAACCCAACAAATTTACCCAAATGACCAAATTAGACGAATGGAATTTTGTGAGAACATAATGGAAAAATCGAACAATGACATGAATTTCCTGAGCAAAATTCTATTCACCGACGAATCCACGTTTCCAATAAATGGTCGACACAATCCATCAGTCTGTCGTGTCTGGTCGCGAAATAATCCTCACAAGCATTACAGTTATCGAACTCACTATCCACAAAAGTTGAATTTGTGGAGTGGAATATTGGGTGATAACATTATTGAACCATTTTTTATCGAGGAGAACCTAAATGGTGCAAAATATCTTGATATGCTGCAAAACGAAATTATTCCTGCTTTGCGTTCCAGGGATCAGACTGGATAAAATTGGGTTCCAACAAGATGGTTGCCCTGCCCACGATCCGTCAGCCGCGTGGGAATACTTAGCAAATACATTTCCTAATCGTGTAATTGGAACCGTAAGTACAATTTCTTGGCCGCCTAGATCATCAGATTTGTCACTTCGAGATTTTTTTGTGTGGCCTTACATGAAGTCGAAAATGTATGGATTTGAAAAAGACAGAGCTACCATACTGAATGAACTGCGAATTAATATTCAGGATGCACTTGCAACTATTGTCCCGCAAATGCTTGCTAATGCGAGAACCGGATTTTACAATCGCCTGCGCTACTGCTTGGCAGTGGCGGCTTGTACTAAAGGGCACAAGGGCACGTGCCCACCCAACCACCAAGATAAACACAGAAAAAAATTGGCATGTAATTCAGTGCATTATTTTAATTTCATTATTTTAACGATGGTATCAAATTTTCCTTCCGCACCAAAGGCGCGGCTAACACGCTCAAAA
>JABXWE010035941.1:0-26403 GCA_014611495.1 Limonius californicus
TCAGCGAACTTAAACCGCTCTTTACCGTTTTTTATTTGCGATGATTAAAACCACACTTCGTTTGATGACGCTGTTTTTCTTAAATATTACAATTTTTATGACATTAAAATAAAAAAACAAAAGTAATCTCCAATTCAAAATTTAGTAATCGTTGACGGAAGAGGTTATTTTGAGACCGAATCACGTCTTGCCCCGATGGCGATTCAAAAGTGAATGAATAATTCAATTATTTAATCGAATTTAAAAGCTTACTTTTACTTGACAACCAATGAAATTACAAAAATTATGACAGATGGGAAAACTGTCAGGCTGTCAAACCCCATTTTATAAATTATTATTAATTTACACTACAAATCATAATGAAACTTTTATTTTTGACACTTATGCCCAATTAGCATTTAAGCCCCCCATTATAATATCACAGCAATATGTACAGAGTGTCTCCTTAGTAGTCAAAGAATGTTAATAGAAAAATTCAAAATCTTTTGAATAGCTTTATTCTAAAAGAATTTTTTGGTATGGAATGAAAAATTAACCACCCCGTATAAACGAGGTGTGTTCAATTGAAACCCATTTTTGCTTTATAGAAAATTTATTTAAAAGTTTAATTACAAATAATTACCGTCACAGTTAAGGCACCTATCCCATTATTTTACTAACCGACGTCTACACTGCTTATAGAATTCTTGTGGCTGCTGATTGAAGAACTCTTCCACAGCTATCTGTACTTCTGCGTCAGACTCAAAATGCCGACCTTTTAACGCCCTTTCAACGGTCCAAAATATGGAAATCGCAAGACGATAGGGCCGTTTCATTTTTTGTAGATTTTTTTTACCACATTAGCAACATGAGACCCAGCATTGTCGTGCAGCAAAACGACCCCACGCGTAAGTTTTCCTGGACATTTCCGTCTTATTGCTTGATGAAGCAGGTTCAAAGTTTCATAGTACAGATTTGCATTGACATTTACTCCAGGTTCCATAAACTCTATCAACAAGGGACGTTCACGGTCGAAAAAAAAATGATAACACCACCTTGCTTGCAGAAGGTTGTGCTTTAAACTTCTTTGGTGGTGGTGAACTTGAATGTTTCCACTGCATCGACTATAACTTACTAGATGGCTCGTAGTAATGGCACCAAGTTTCGTCACCAGCAACTATTGACAGAGGGAAGTCATCACTATTTCACCTATAGTCTGTAAGTTGTTGCAGAGATAAGTCCATTCGCAAGCATTTTTGTTCATTAGGCAAGAGACGAGGAATCTACTGCGAACCAACTGTGCTGTAACCCAGATTACGAACATTACTATGAACAGATCCTGGCACACTCGGACCAACAATTTTTGAAATTTCTCTAATTGAAATTCGACTCTAATAAGGCCTTCCACAAATGCCATATTATTTTCTGTTAATGCAGTACACCGAGCACCTGGTCGCGACTCATCCATAGGCCCCTTTTTTCAATTCTTAAATTTTCGGCAACATTCCCTCACAGTTGGGTACGCAATACATGCATTTCCGTAAACTGTTTGCACTTGCGTATGAATCTGCAACGGCTGCACACCCTCAGCGCAACTTTAATAGTGTGCATCAAACAGCATACAATAAACAAATGTCAGGTTAAACTAAAATGTAAATTTTCTGAAGATTGTGCAAGCGACGGGAACTATGTTAAAATGATCAGTTCAAAAATGTATAAAATACACAAAATTCGCTATCAACAAAACTAATGAAAGGACCGGCATAAGACAATGTAAACACAGCTAATTGGATTTTCCTGGTACCATTTTCGACCACGAGATTGCCCTAATTGTGGTAGCACCAGTCCTTCATTATCTGAGTCACGAATATTGCCGGCGATGGCACACTCGTTCATTTGTATTTGCGTCAGTAGTAAATAAAATGTGCTTAGATTATTGTTTCGTGTGATGGCCAATACCTAAATATGGCTTAAAACCACAACAAATTGAATATGAGATAAAGTATTTACTTTAATGAATGGTGAATTTTAATGGATTGTTGGTGTGTATCCTTCGGAACATTGGCAACGTATGTTAAGTTTTTAGCAATTAGCAGTGTTTGCTAGCTCTAGTATTTTATACCCACTAACTATTCATGTAATAACCAAATCAGATATAAACTATAAATTCACCCATTACCCTAAACGGTAATAAATACCTTAGTAGTTTGTTAGGAATTCCAGCCAGGCATTTTCCTCAAACTCGACTTGTAATTCTACCATCACAACTAGGTGTTTTTCTTTGTATTACTTATTGTGTGAGCTCTGTAATGAAAATACAAGCCTGTGAAAATACCAACTGACAGATTCTGTAGTTAACGTGTGTTTACTAGTGCCGTTGTGGTTTCCACGAAATGTGCTGAAAATACCCAAATGCAATATACGTATGTCCCGCGAGACTTCCGCACAATGGAAATGCAATTAGAAACGGTTTAAAGCACCCTGTGTGTATGCCACATAAAAAATAGGTATCCTGAAAAGCGAAAAGCCTACCTTGCTCTCTGAGATGCTTCTATTAGCAGACGAGATTTTTTAATGTTTATGTAAAAATAGTATACCGATCAACATGGAATAAATGCTAAAGGTTACAGGAAATAAAAAACCATTTACTTCAACATAATTTTCACATAAAGAATTGCTGTTGCTTCTGACGCATCCAGAAGCTATAAATTATGCTGAATTAATTTTCCATAACTTGCATAATTTATATTAGAGCTACGTTTTTGCACATAAATAAGCTTTTATAAATAAGTTAGGGATTTTGTATGTGAAACCGAAAGTGAGATTGATGTATTCGAAACCGAGCCCTGACATTCAATTTAATAGGGATAGCTAAATTTTGAAAATGACTAATGCTTACATTGTAATGCATATCTTCTTTGGATTGTACCGTCTGTGTCTGCCAAAGCGAACCCCAAATCAATTGATGTCTGAAGATAAATCTTAGTTTGCTTGTGCTTGCCCAAGCATTTCAATTAATCCATTTAATAGAAAAATTCTCTAAAACTTTCGCCAACTTTCAGAATGTTAAGTATGATTAAAATTAAACTATTTCGAGAGAGAGAGAGAGAGAGGAGCTTCATTGTCGCTATACAGGGAGATAGTGCAGTCGATCACATAATTTCAGAAGATGAATCTAGGTGTAAAATGTAATCAAAAGTCCTGAAACGCTATTAGTTTAGGTACACAGTTTTCTTCATAAATTGGTAATAAATTCCCCTAACACCCCGTATATAATATAACAGATCTTCAAAACTTACTGGGTTAAGCAGCAAAATTTGTTTACCACATTTAAAATTTATAATACCAGGAGAGTTTTTTATTTATCTACCCAGCTATGCTTTCAGTAAAATAATACATTTGGGGATCTCAATGCACGTATTGGTAACGAAGTGAATTTAACGAGTGAATCCCTAACGTGAATGGTGAATTCTTGATCGTTTTTTGCGAAGACAACGAATTAAGAATCAATAATACCTTCATTCTCCACAAGGAACGACACAAATATACTTTCAACAACACTCGAGGTCAAAATGCAATGATTGACTTTATAATAACTAACAGAACAGTTACACCAGAGTAAATACTAGATGTTAGAGTTTTAACTTCAGCTAATACTGGAACCGATAACAATATTGTCCTTTGCAAACTGAAAATTGAGAATCCCCATAAAATGATAAAAGCGCCAATATATCAGGAAAAGTACAATTTAGAATCCTTGGACAATGAAAGCATTCGAGAACTATATGGAGAGAGACTGGCTAAGAAACTATCCCGAGAAAATAGCACAGATGATAATGTAGAGGGCCAGTGGAGGAAGATAAAGAAATATATCTATGATTCGGCTGAGGAAGCAATTGGAAAGAGGAAATCTAATGTCACTGCACAAAATAATATGAAACCATGGTGTAACAAAAACATCAAAGAGCTTCCGAATGAGAAGAAAAAGAGTTACCTAAAGTAGAAGGTCACCATCCCAAGAAGAACGTACTAGATATGTGGAGGTAAAGAACAGAATCAATGCAAAAATCATGACATGGACCACGATTTGTATGGTGCGCAAAGAAAAGTGTGGAAGATGCTGAAAAACAGGAAGAAGCCAGTGAATTAATTCATCCAAACAAAATCGGTAACGCTGGAGGAATGGCAACAATACTTTAAAAATTTGTATAGTACCGTAGAAGATATTAGGCCTCGAGATGACGGTGAAGAGGAAGAGGAGGAAATTTTCGAGGAGGAGAAAGTGAAACATGGAATGCACAAACTAAAGAATAGAAAAGCGCTGGGAATAGATAACATCCCGAATGAATTATTAAAATATGGATGTAACGAACTTGCGAAAGAGCTGACGAGGTTATTTAATAAAATACTCAGGACACCCACTATACCAGATGATTGGCACAAGAGCATCACGATACCCATCTTTAAAAAAGGGCAAAAGTCGCTACCAGGAAACTATAGAGGAATAACACTATTATGCTCTACAATGAAACTATTCACCTACCTGATAAAAATTAAACTGGACGAACGAATCACAAACAGAGAAGAACAACAAGGTTTCCGGAAAAACAGGTCGACCACCGATGCTATATCTGTTACTAGACAAATAAAAGAGTAGGCAATAGAGTTCAACAAAACCGCCTATGTCTGCTTCATTGACATGCGGCCTTCGATGGTGTTCAACTGGGAGACGCGGTTAATCTTCTGATAGAACACCGAACACAGCCGTCATTGCGCAAAATAATACAAAACCTTAATTGTGGAAACACCACACAAATTAGAGTAGATCACACAACCAATGACATACCAACACCGGGTGGAATTAAACAGGGAGATAGCTTAGGTCCCTTCCTGTTCAACTTAATCACAGACGGGATCATCGACGCTGTTACTGCTCTAAATTTGAGCATGTTAAAAGGATGGATGAGGACAAGAATGCCCGCACCGCTTTAGAAGGACAACCAGCAGGCAGGCGACACCTAGGCAGACCTTCCAAGAGGTGGAAAAACAGCTGGCAATCCATCTCCCTGGAAAATCAGGAACGTTGATTCCGAAAATAAACAGATCCCGGATCTAACAAACGAAGAAGAAGAAGAAGAAAACCTAGCTATGGAAAGAAAATGGTATTGTGATAGTTTTATTATGTCAAGTCTCTGTGACATTTTGGAGTGTATCCTTTAAGTTTGATACAACTCGTTTAAGATTTGTCATTTCTGTATAGTTAGAGGTGCAAAAATGAGTGATTTAAAACTTGAACACAGAAGCATAATAAAGTTTCTAACGGAAGAAGGCAATAATCCAACGAATATCCATGAGAGAATGGTTGCTATGTATGGAGAAAATAGCACGTCCTATTTTCAAGTTAAATTTTGGTGTAAGCAATACAAATGGGTCCATTTAGGATGACCCAAAATGCGGAAGGCCTCGTGAAGCACGAACACAGAAGACCATAAAAAAAGTTGAAGATTTGGTGTTGCCTGATCGCCGAGTGACAGTTTCAGTTATTGCAAGAGAAGCAAGTACATATATCAGACACATCTGTTTTTAAAATCCTTCATGAAGATTTGGCAAATAGCAAGTTGTCAGCACGGTGGATTCCCAGGCTGCCGACTTCTGAACAAAAATTGTGTGGCGACAAATTTACGAGGATAATTTGGTGTCTTTATCCTAACATGAAGACTTCTTCTTTAAAATTGTAACTGGGGATGGGACCTGGGACACCACTGGCACCCACCGACGAAACAAGAGTCCATGCAGTTGCTTCATAAGAGCTGTCCACCACCCAAGAAGGCGAAGACGCAATTCTCAGCGGGAAAAGTGATGGACGCAGGTTTCTGAGATTCTGAAGAGATTTTTGGGTTGAGTATATGCCAAAAGGGTCTACAATAACAGGGAATATCTACAAAGAAACAATTTGAAATCAGTTATAAGCGAGAAAGACCTCACAATTTTGCCCAGAAAAACTGCAGGGTGCATAAAGCAAGAATCGTTAAAGAAGGAACTGATGAATGCAACTTTGAGAACTTACAACATCCACTGTACAGCCCCGACCTCGCCCGATGTGACCATTATCTCTTTCCAAAACTCGAAAAACACTCGAGAGGGCATCGCTTTTTGCAGAATGAGGACTTGAAACACTCTGTGGAGTCGTATTCTGCAGTGTTATCAAAATAATTTTTTTTCATAGGCATAGCGTTATTAGAAAAACATTGGAGTACGTGTGTAAGCGTTAATGGTTCTTATGTTGAAAAATAAAATTTTGTTTGTTTTCTAACTTATTTCCTTCATACTTAGATAGATAACATAAAAAACTCCCGTCGTAAAACTACACGGAACTACACACCGAATCTATAACATTAAAGTAAAAAGAAAAAATACATACACGACAAAAAAGCATAGTCAAAAGCGTAGTATTTTGCTTTATATTTACTGTTACGATTGAATACGTTGAACACTAATTCTCGGAATCCAATAATAAAACTGCTGCTATGAAGCAACTACTTTTGATACTCCTTGCCATTTACAATTTTGAGGGTGAAAATCACCCCAATCTTGAAATTGAGGATAGGTGAACGAAAATAGATGTATTACATGTTCCCCTGGCAGTTAATTGGAATAGTCGCCTGCTCCATTTTCGGTGGGCCACCTTGTATATCTATTTTTCCCTACCAGTGTAAGTACTTATTCGTTGGTTTTCCTTTCCCCCACGCTGATTTTCAGAGCACCATCACGATTCAAAAGATTTGAATTACCCACTATACTGTTTATTAATACTTACTTAAATACAGGTTTGAGATAATTTTAATTACTACTATTCTCGTGAAGATCTATTCTTGATTATGCTGCACAGTATGTTACGGACCAAACGTGCTTTTTCGTCTGACGGCAGCAGGAAAGATGGAAGTGCCTTCGACTTAACTCAGAGCAGTAGGGGTGCTTCACCAGAAATGCTTAAGGGAAGGAATGCTAACGTAGTGGGACACATGGTAAGTCGAAATTAACGTGCGTCACCCTCCAAGTTACAGCTGAAAGCAGGTTCTCGTAGGAGGGCCGAGAAACCAGCAGCTGACGGTAATCGGACTCATCTTTATTGTGCCTCCTCCTGTAGATAATGTTTACAAAGTTCATGCACACAATAAAATATACCAAGATAAAAGATCGTACTACAGTTTAATTGCATCCAAATGTATTGAGTAAAATATAGCACACAAATAGTACAATTTAGAACAACCAAAAAAAAAACAAGTATGGGCTAAACACAGTAGTGTTGGGACGTCCAAACCAAAAATCTCGCCGCCACTGGCTTGCGATATTTACTTTCATGAACAGATCTACGCAGCCAGCGACGTTCGAGTTTACAGAATTAATTAAATTTTAACCTTAATGAGTAATGGAACGCTGGGAAACTGAAGGTTGCCTCACTTTTAATATTACAAGGGAATTAAACGGTTATATATCTTGGTTACCAACGAAGCACTGCTAAACAGGGGATAACAATCACTGTATAGTACATTGGCAAGTTTTACTTTAGTTTTCTTCGGTAGAGAGAAGAGAGAGGCACAATATGGAGTGTTCCTAGGTCCTGGAGAAGCATAAAAATACTCTGCTAATTTTTAATCCGACTCAATGTTGAGAATAATCTGCTCAGGCAGGAAAAGCGATATGGTAACTTAAGTTAGCAGAAGCGCTGCCAGAAACTCCGGCTCGAAACCACGTGCGTTCACCCTCAGAAGCTTGGGCTGACTCTTTTCGGTACTTGAGGTCTCAACGAACAACCTGGTCGAACGGAGATCTTAAGTCGACACGTGGATCTTCCGGGAGATTCTACAGACAAAGGATTCTAAGAACTGTTTTCGATCGGCATATACAGACTAAACATACATGCCAGGGTTCCCTTCCGAAGTTCCGAAAAAGTGACCTCCTATAAATTAACCTTTGGAAATCAAAGAATAGTAATCGACTTAAAAGCGGCAATTAAAATAAGACTTTAATTTATATGAAGCCGCAAAACGAAACGAACGTTACAAGTATAAACAAAACTTTCGATTTTGAAGCTCAGTTTCTATACCTTTCTTGAGTGTAAAACTCAGTTTGTCCATTTTTCTTGATCAGTTCAAATTTACGCAAACCTCTCTTAGATAGAAGGTGTAACGATAGACGGCCATTCCTTCTAACCACTGCAAAACAATCGCAAAAGAAGAAAAGCGAATCTATATGCTGCATATGTGTCATTTTTTTCTATCTTAAAATTCATTAAAAACAAATAAAATAAACTATATAGCACTGATAAACATAAAATTAGTTGTAACACTTATATGATATAATGTAAACACGGCTGATTCAATCTTGTTATTCTATTTTCGCTCACATGGGTGCAGTGGTTGTTGTTTAGATTCGGAAATTGCGTTGTTAAGTCTGGCGTCACTTTCTGTCGCTGGTTCTACACAAACTCTCTAGGGACCGTTTTTACAGATATTAGCATGTAGAGTTATATGTATTTCCTGGTATACACCACGGGTTCTTCGCCACATTGAATCAGTTTCTCTTCATTGGCAAACTATATAGTTCTTCATTAAAGGAATATTCACTACATGCTTCTGAACTACTATATTTTATGTTAAATGAACCTTGAAATTACATTGAAAAGGAACACAAGTATATTTAACACAAGTAAATATTCAGTATAGCAGTTGTTGGGGACGTTGTTTGTCATCAAACTGGGCAACAATTAGCATTTACATTTAGTTACAACACCACTGAACAAATCTATTGGCAAATAGTTGCTCGATTGTAGTATTTGGACGTAATTAAATAGATCGAACTAATACTTTGTAAATTTACATTTAAAATTAATTAAATTACATAAATATTTTACAAAGTAATGTAGTTGTTTGCTATACCTATTATTAGGGGCCTCGGTGGTCTAGCGCGGCAACACGTTGCCACTCGAGGCCACAGCGAATTGCAGTCGTTCCGCTGTGGTTTCGAATGTCCGATGGGGCGACCGCATTTCGCTTAGTTACGTTTAGGGTGCGTGTTGCATGAATGGTTAGTGTGTAAGGGACGCCCGCACCCCCTGAAGTAATGCGAAAGAGGTTCCGGGGGGAGAACGGTAGTATGAATGAATGAGAAAAAAAATTATTACACATTTATAAATATTCGAATGATTAGTTATAATTTAAAAGAATCTGTTGCATTTTGAACTACTGGCATGAATAAATACGATATTGCTAGCACGCTATTTTAAAATACTAATCAATTTTCAGTTTAAAAAAATCATTACCATTTGCACTACAGATACATAAAATAGCCTTTAATATTTTGTTAACAACTTTTAATGTAACCAAGGAAGACAACCGTTTCACCTGTATTATCCTGAAAACAGATACTACAAACTACATTGTATAAACGATTTATTAATTGCCTGAACTACATTACAAATTGCTTAAATTCTTTGCCTTACAACGTGGTCGTACAATATTATATGCTCGTACATGTCGGTGTAAATCCTAACGCGTGTGCTGTTACTGCCTGGAGGAAAAGCCGGATCGACGCAGACAATTTTCCTGTCGAATCTGTTTTGAAACAGCAAGCCCTTTACTGGATCAACCAAAACCTGTTGGAAACGATTAAAATAAGTATCTACATGTTGCTGTTCGTCTAGAAACGATCTTGCGATTGAAAACATTATGTAAAATAGTAATATAAAGTTTTTAAAAATTGAAGTGAGAAAAGAAGGCTACGAAACAATCGTCAACCAGCATAAACCATGTCATTTTTTATATATTAAATCTAAATCTTTTGTTCATACATATTTATTAACACCTGCTTGTACCACTATGATAAATTCAATAAAAATGTTCACAAAATTATTATGTAGGTATTAGCAATAAGCGTGTAGTCTCTATGTGAAAAAAGCCCTAAAATAATTTTCAGTATTTGTATTTTTTTATTGGCCAACGGTATATTTTAAAAGGTATTCTTATTCTCAACCGACCTATCGCTATTTATTGCTTAAAAGTATCGATTCACAATAAATTCTCGAAAACGAGTCAACATTTTATGTCTACTGCCGCAAAACTCTGCGTAATGTCTTCTATTTAACTTCCAAATACTAATAAATGCAGACCGTTGAGACTGATAGGTTGGAGAGGAACAGATCAGAGAAATCTATAAATACCGAATCCGACAGTCCAGCACTCCTTACACCTTTGATAATGCTACCTGTAAAGGTTAGCGAAACGTACAAGCATCGTAAGCATCCAACGCGATGGAAGCCCGAAGAGATTATTTTATTAGACACAAACTGCGGATGCCTGAAACTTTACATTCCCATTTCATTTTGAATTCACTTGTGAATTAGCAGATGCTAGCACGAGCGTCATCTCTTGTGAATGAGGAGAAGCAAAAGCACTTTATGTTTGTTCAGAAATAATGTTTTTATCCCATACCTTTTTTTGATAATTTGTTATCACAAAATTATTCTTGTATTACGAAGAAATAGTGTTTCATATTTAGAACACAAGATATCTTTTGCGGCTTAGAAAATAATTTCAGTCATATTTTTTCCATCAAAATAAATTAATTTTTAACATATTTCATTACTGTTAAACAAATAATTGATACGTATGTATTGACAATGTATCTCCCTTAGCATGCGTACATTATTGTACATAATTATTGGATTACCATAGAACTTAAGAAGGTAGTCAAAGGCTACATAATAAAGATCAAAAATGTCTAAAATAAATGTCGAAGGAAATCTTAATTTCCTCTGAGTGAAGGTTTCAAAACGTTAGTTCTACCAGGGCATGGACCTCGACAGGGCAGTGCGAACAAGTGCTGTAAGTCGAGGCCACGGGGAACTGTGGCTCAATCGGCCGCCTGTTCGAAACGCGGCTGAGGCGACCGTATTTCACTTAGATAAGTTGTTATGTGATTTTAAAAATTGCTGCTCTATTTGAATTAATTTCGTAATTTGATTGCCGCTCCATAGGGATTAAAAACGTTATTTCAATTGCAGTTTTATGTTGGCTACAGTTTTGTTAGTATTTCCTTTTCAGAAATTAATTTATGACCAAACCAGTCTTAAGGTTTCTTCTTTGTAAACTATATTTGCCGATCAAAAACATTTCCAAGAATTCCCCTTAGCTGCGTTAGCGTTCCAATATCGCTTCCCTAAGCTTTTCTCGAAAGTTGCACGTGTCCATTCGTTCTAGAACATTTACATGATATTTCGTAATATGTTGTAAAATTTTTGGGGGGTGATGCAGCTTCATATCTCGTCTTCAGTCAGTTTTCGATCTTAAATGGCTCCGGTCGCTCGAGTCCATCGACGAGGGCCGTTACGAAATTAAAGAGTCAGCCTTCGTTCTTAGCTGATCTCCGGTCTCCGAAATTACATCAATCGGGGGGCCGTAAATAAATCGAGTGCTGCAAGTGCCGGCTTTAGTTTTCGACGGGTATACCTTGTGTAATTTTCGTTTCGTTGTTTTACCATGGGCTGAAAACAGAATTTCGACAATAGTCGGATCTTATAGAAGTACGCTAGGAATTTTAAACCCAAACAAGAGGCGATTCATTGCGAATTAGCCGATCGCCTTTGGTGGATTAGTGTCAAGCCCATTCTCTGTACCTGCAGATTCCGACGCTGTTGTGAAAGACACACATTTCATCCAGACTTCAGTGGCGTAAAAAAAAGCTGATTTATATTGGTTAATAATCTATTACAACTTACACAAACCATGTATGTTCACATTTTTTTTTATCACCACGAATATGAATAAATAAATATATGGCCTTCCTTCAAAATAACTTTTAACTGTCTGTTTCTTCAGTGACTGGTTAACATTTTTTCACATTTTTTTTCGAGTCCTTTCGTGAATATAAAATTGTTATAATATTTCAAATTAAACGATACTGACTATGTTTGAAACCTAGACACAAGTGATGAATTGACGAAAATCGAGTGCTGCTACTCACCACACGGAATTTCTCAATCCGGCTTTGGCAACTTTGGGTCTGAACCCCTAAATATTTTCTGGTATTTCGAATTCAAAGTTAAGCTACAAGTTTCCCAAACTTGTACTTTAGCGCTGAGGAGAAGGTAGAGTGCCGCTATCGGACAATAGAACGTTAAGACTTTTTAACGAACGAATTACAAAATTCTATTACCACTAACAGTAAAACCTAAAAGTTTTGCCGTCTTTTTTGGCGATTTAAATTTCAAAGAGCAAAACGGCATGTATTATTATATGTTTTTTCCATCTCAGTCTGGAGAGCACGAGCATAACATTTGGCAACCCATAGAATTATACCAACAAATGTAGATTATGCTTTCTAATCTAAAGTTTGGACAACAACCTCCACCCACTCGAATTGAATTCTACTTATCTCGATCTGTCTAATCAGATCAATGTGAGGAGCTTTTGTAGTAAACTCGACGATTTCAACGAAGTTGTGTGTTTTCAATTCCTGCTTCAAATAACTGGCGTAAAACGGAGTTCCTGGGGTTATGAACCAGTGCCTTTCCCTCGTCGGCTACAGCGCTTCGAATATTAAGGAAACCAAATATTTTACTTCTCTCGGTGTTGACATAGTGCAGTGTTCTTAATTAAAAACTTTATTCCAGTTTTATAACTGGAATTGATGGGCGATGCGACAGTTCTGCTCTTGTGAAGTTGACACAACTTCCTCGTTTATTTTCAGAACAGTTCGTTACTATTTAATATTTTAATTTGAGTTCAGTTTGAATTGGAAATTCCGAGATAATGTCGTTATTACCACGTAATTGAATTAATTTAAGTTTTGATGACACAGGAAAACTATCCTCAATTTATACGGGAATATCATGGCAGTGTGGAAGTGTTTAACTGTTACGATTATTCAAAATCATCAGCCAGCTTTTATTAAAAAATCTTGTATGACTGGTTAATTAATTAAATCCCTTGAACGCATTTTTCACAAGTAAATTTTATTTCGATAGATCACAGCAGTGAATATTAGGCAAGACATACTACACTAAATACATTTCTTGTTCTACTGGAACAATAAAATGAAAATACAAAAATTAAGAACATAGTTTAAATTTTACTTTCATGGAAACCAAGTTCCACCACCTTTTTGGGTTTCCATGCATCTTGGTTGTTACCAAATACTGTTACTATGGCATTGTATAAACTAAAACAACTTTCGAACAGCTTCTATTGGCGCCGTGTCTCGCATCCTAAATACCAGAGATCCCTATCTTCCTATAGGTCCTCTTCTCATTGCATTTTGTACATGGCTTCTCTCACTTCTTCGTCCCATCTTCTTAGCGGGCGTCCTCTTTCTCTTCTTTCTGGCGGGTTCCAACTCCATATTCGTTGGGGCCATCTATGATCTTGCATCCGGCTCATGTGTCCGTGCCATACTAGTATTTGCTGCTATATTTCATCTAGCACCGTTTCTTCCATTGTCATACGCCTTCGTATTTCGATATTTCTGATATGTTGAAATCTACTTATGCCATAAGTTCATATCAAAAAGTCCATTTCTGTCGTTAGGAGTCTGTCTTTGTTTCTTTTAGTGGTAACCCATGTTTCTGAGCCATATGTTAGGATGTCGCACTCGGTTTTTATATAACCTGTTTACCTTGGATTATCAAGCGGATTATTTCTTTTTGGCAGTTTCCTTCTTCCTATATGATTACCCCAAGCTATTTATACTCTCCGCATATTCGTATGGTCTGTATCCAGATCGTGCCCTTGTCCTTCTATAACTATATATTTGCTTTTTTTTAAATTTATTTTTATCCTCATTTTTCATAGCTTTTCGTTAATTTTCGTAACATAACTGGATATATCTTCGTCGTCCTGAGCTACAACTACTTGATCATCAGCAAATAGGAGCGTATGTAGGATTTCGTCATTTATTTGTACTCCCATTGGTCTACACTTGCTTGTCATTCTTTTAGAGTTTCATTTATGTAAATTTTAAAGAATGTAGGAGAGAGACAGCAACCCTGTCGTAGTCCTGTTGTGGTCTTAAAACCCATCAATAACTTGTTCCAAAACATTGAGGTATTCATGGGCATTAAGATGATTTGGTAGATAAATTGGTCCAAGAACGCTGTGGTTTATTATGCCCACACATTCACAGAAAACATCCTTTACTGACCATATTCACTAAATTCGTGTGTGTTTTCCTCAGGCCAATACTGAGTATTATGCATATTAAATTCGCCATCTCTGGTAAACATGCACGCATCGCTCCAAAGAAGACGTCTTACGAAGTCACCATTGTTAGGAATTCTATTTAAAATCGGGTTGCAAAAATTTAATCGGGGTATGTTATCAGTTCCATAAAGAGACTGAACTGTGCAGCATGATATGGATAAAGAAGGTTTTCTCGTAGAACTAAGTGGACAGTATTGTTACTAGAAATATTTAATGTTGCAGCTAATTGCTGGGGACCCTATGCGGAATCTTTGTGTGTTGCGTCTAAAATTTGAACTTCTAGTTGTATCATGCGCCTTTACCTTGGTCGACCAGAGTTCGCATTCCTTTTAACAAACGAGCCAGGTTCACGAACACGTTGGTCCAGGCTTCGAAATACATTTCTTCTAGTATGTCTCCGGCTTGGAAATCGTGCCCCGTATTCTTGTTCTGCCGTGTTAGTATTACCATTACAGAAACAGTATGCCATTTACATATCAGCGTACTCATTGAATGTAATGTTCATTATAAGTGAACGAAATAAAATGATAGAAAAGCCCAGAAATACGAAAACTAATAAAAACTATAGAAATAATCCGATATAATACTAATTTGATTTTGTGTTATCGAAATTTAGCAATACCATGCGAGGACTGCTTATTGGTTTACAATATGCAATGCAAATGTATTTTTTATGAAAATAAGTTAATAAATAAATATCAAAACGAAAGTTTTGAGACGGAAGGCCCACATCTACGGAAAAAATATTCACAATTCTTCTATCAACAGGTATCGATTAACCTCATTGATTGTCTTTTTGTCCCCCTGCTGGGCTTCGGCCGCTTCTCTGCTACGTGTTTCTCCTCAGCGGTAAGGTAGAAACACGGAGGACCTACAGTTTAACGTCGAATCCAAACGACAGAAATTCCAGAGAAGGTTTTCAGTTTTAAGATCCCACAGTTGCAAGCCGGATTGGGCAATTGCATGTGGTGGGTTGCAGTACAAGATATTTATAAATCTGCATTAGTTATGTTTAGGTTTCCAACCCAAGCCATAATCGACGTTTTACTCAGAAAGCGAGCGCTCTACCAACTGAGCTACCTCCACACACATTTTCGATTAATACCGCATATTAAAAGACCGAATGTCCAAACTTTGGGGACCTCGTGCAGACGCAAGAAACATGGTACAACATTTTAGTGTTATGATTTTACGAAGAACATCGCGACGTGTAGCTTTTTCGTTGATTTATACACACCATGTATAACACTTTAGATATTGAAATATTTAAATTCCCGCGTTCTTCATTATCAAGACATCAGTAAGCATTTCAACTTTAAGTTTAAAAGCTAAAAATGGTTCAAATATCTTATTTACAGTCCAGTTAACATAAGAATAATGATAACAAAAAATATAAATAAAATATCTTCCACCGTTTGTACGATGAAGTAACCCAACGGCGTCCGCTCACTTGCTCACCACCGTTTGCTCACCTGCCGTTTGTTCGTGGCTCCCTTTTGTCGACAATTATTTGCAAGCCACAAGCAATTTATTCTTTAAATATAATATTATCTATAGACTTTTAGTATGTGCTGCTGGTAATTCTTAAAATCCTATATTATTCTAAGGATTATTGAAAATCGAAGCAGGATTATCCGTTTTTATATTTGAATTCGTATACAGTAATATTTTTTATGGTCCTAATAAAATTAACTAGAGTGTATCTGATTTTTGTGTTCTACATATTTTTAAATTATTTTAAATTAATAAGTTCGCAAAACATCGTAGAAATTTCTTCATTAATATAGAAATAGTATTTTAAGTTTCCAAAAATGTTAACAAGTAATCATCCACTTAAGCCGCTCCCATAAACGAATATTTCTGTAAAATAGCAAAATCTCTATTAAAAAATAATATTCCATACCTAGGTATGGTATTTGAAAATCAAAGTGAAACGTGTTAAATTATTTTACAAACGGAGGTACCTAACAAAATATAAAGTTGGTAAAGTTGTACTTAGTACTGCGAGAAAATTGGCTAGCTACATTAATAAGTGACCTTTCCACTTGTGGTTGCTGTTAGCTAGTAAACTACATATCCAAGATTAAAATAAAGTGAAAAAAATACCGAAAGAGTAATAAGAACATGTGATAAAAATTGCCAAAGGTAGTGCAAAGATACAGCAACATCAACCTACGCGTATGACACTTAATTTAATTAATTTTTTCGCCTTATTACAAGATACCATCCTTTAAAAATATAATCCGCACAACCCCAATGTCAGGATTTATCTAATTTTCTTACAATTAGAATAATGCCAACACTCTCTTATTAATTTATTTTGTCATGTATCATACGCATTGTGTTTTACATTGGCTGCAGTTCGTTTTCCAACATTCAAGTAAACCGCTCTATGCTCTGGGACGAACACGGAAACGAATATAATGGTTTGTCCATGTAAAACGTTTTATTCAATTTTTGGTGTCAAGTCGGTTTAGAATCCCCTTAATATACAGGGCGAGTCTGCTAAAAAGAATCAGCTTGATATTGCGCTTATCAGAAATGTTAGAAAAATTATTTTTGAACAGATTGTAATATGTAGTGCTCTCTATGAAGAGGCACGGTCATAAGTATTTTTCGGTTCTTCTTTTTCTTATAAATATCATTTTCCAAATTAAACCTTTGTGTGGTGTGCATTACTTGGAATGTTGTTTTCTGTAATGCTTAAATTTTTAAAAAACGTTTATGGGCAATTAGAATTAGAAATCTGTGTCAACTGTTGTCGATTGCAGTCATTATAATGTTAATTTTAAATAATTAGAAAACCTAATTCGCAGATTGCTACTAATTAAGGAAAACTGATGTTGCATAATGAGTGTCCAAATGATATGGTGTTAGAATCGCCAATATATCACGGGAAAAATCCGGGTTCGATTCCCGGACGGGGACGACATTGAATATTTGTAACATTCTTTGTTTAACTTTCTTTCAATGGTAGCGGTATTATTAATTCGTTTTCATCTAATATTGTTTAATTAATAAAAATAGGTTTACTTTACTCTTTGTGAATGGTTCGTTAAACCCTGATTGTAAGAGTTGGCGTGGTTGGTATTAATATAGCAAATACAAACCAACTTAGAAAAGCAACGGATAATACCTTCAATCCTAACAGAAAACAAAACTGGAATTTTAAAAAATTTCTAAAAAATGGACCCGCCGGGAATCGAAACCAGTTTTATCGCGTGAGAATCTGGCGCTTCTAACAACAAACAATTTGGACGTTCTTCGTGTAATGTCATTTTTACGTAGATATATGAGTGACACAACGAATTAGGTTTTGTTCTATTTTAAAAGTAAAAATATTTTCTTTTTGTTGAAGAATTAATAATAACATATAGTCTATATTCTTTTCCCAGGCATCCTGTGGACATTATAGGTGAAAAATAATTTACGATGCATTTTGCCTTCACCGGGAAACCCTATTTATGAATACGTGCCCAGGCATGATTCTCTGTTTCAAATGTAAAAACTAGAATAAACAATATTGATTTCTTATCTAATTTTCTTAGAACTGAAGTTGTCCGATATCGTTTTTCAACTATTTCATTCAAACCATTAGATTGAAATAATGAATATATATTTTATTTTTGAATAACTTAGCACAGAAGTACAAATACGCCAAACATTCCAGGAACTTCAGATTTCTGGTTCATTTGCTGAGAAGCCCAGTATATCAATAACTAAGCATCTAAACGCGGTTTTCCTGCCAAAAGGTAATTAATGTGTTTTTCTTCGAGTGCCTTATCTCTTAGGAGACGTAGCGATCTTCACCACACAGACATAGAGGAGCTACAGCATAACGTGGGCTCCGAACCACGGGAAGTGTAAACACTTCTACCCCACAGAAGATTTAAAGTGTAATAAAGGAAATTGTCATCCAATCAAAGATCTTTAAATGCTTAAAATTTTTTGTATTTTGTGCGTTTTATTTTAATTGTTTGCTGAAAACTAAGCAGCCGTAAAGTTTAATTTGAAATAAATAAGCAAAATTGCGTAACGTAATTTTCAAATAATTACTCACAGAAGGGTCTTAAGGGCATAAAGTGTAGAAAAAAATTATGATAATGATATCAACTATTTGTCAAATGAATGTGAATCGTGGATAATATCAAGCAAACAATTTGTTTTCTGTTTTCTTTGAAAACCTCATTTTCATTATATTGTGTTTAGTAAGGAAAATGAAACGCACAGATAAAATATTTACAATGGCTTCTTGTTTTAAATTACATATTTTTTTATTTATTTAATTTTCACGGTCCTTATTATGATATTAATATTTTCTACACTTTTAAGACGACTAAAATTCTTTATGCTCCACAACATTTAAAACTTCTTGCTGTTTTTCCAAAAAATTACTCGATTTTGTTTTACGTAACCCTTGGTTTGTTCTAGAACTCGGTGAACCTTCCGAATTTTCACAGAAACGATAAAACGATAATTTAAACAAACAATATTTAAACACATCCCTGGATTTTGTTATCTTTAAATTTTCCGCAGTATCATAGAAGAAGTACAATGGCACTGCTTTAGAATGGATTCTGCAGTCTAATTACTTCCTAAAACAAATTAAAACTCGAAATTTTCCAATCAATATTATTTAAATCTAATGGTTATTTTAAATTCTAACAGCTGATGAAAGCGGGATTTCAAAAAACGTTTTTATTATCATTGATCTTTCATTTAGACGGTTACTGAAACAATAATCTCCTTTCCTTACATCTTTTAATCGTTATTATATCCGTTATCTACAGAATTTTTTAAAACCTTCTACATTATTTCCGAGACAGAACAGTTGTTGATATTTGATATTTATAAAAAATTTGTAGTAGTACAGATTTTTAATCAAGATAACTACCTATAAACAAAGTCGTTCTCTACCTAACCCTTTCAGGAAATACTCAAACGACCAACTTTATCTTCTTTTAGATGGAAATAACATAAAAGGGGCTACATTTTGGGCGCCTCGAGCTCGTGTTTTCTTTATTGAGCCCCCTGGCGTAATTAGTAAACAAATTCGTTTGATCTCGCCTTAAAAATTACCAGGATTGGTTACACTTTTATAGTCTTACACTTTACACATACATCCCCAAGCTATAACCTGTTATTTTATGCCGATAAAAGTTTAACATCGCGGAAAACACGGGAGGAAAAATAAGAGTTCAACCCCTTCGTTGCCAAACCGGTAGCTTAATCGTGCTTTCCTGCGTAATTAGCTTATTGACTTCGTAATACATTTTTTGCGCAGTCCTGCTAACGAGGGCGCTGCAGGAGGCTCTTCGGGAAAAACTTGCCTAATTTTCCTACCTAGAATAAATACACGCACGGTAATTTTATTTCTCATCACGTTCGCCCACCGCTTGTGTACGTTAAATTAAACAAATGTAAAGGGGTAATTCGACCAAATTTCATAAAACAAAATCGTGTGCTTGCTGACGTAATAAACTGGTATTTAATAAACCGCGACGCGATAAGCATCAATAAAAATTTCCTAATACTCCCTGGTTACGACACACTGCAGTAATGCCAGGTTGAAAAAAATCTAGCAGAGATTCACTCACTTCAAAGATCTTTTGAGTTTAATGGTAAAAAATGGCTTTTGAAAGCTTTATAACTTCAAAAAGAATAAATAAAACGGCATTATCATTGCCGATTCTATACCGGAAAAGAAACGCTTTTGCGATGGAAGTGTTCTTTTGGCTGTTAATACTTTATTATTATTATTATTAATGTTAATGCAAATTGTAAGAGGGAAATTGTGTGCAGTACAGTAATTTAAATTTCCAATTCAAGTAAATTATCAGGCAAATTTAGTATCTTCGTAAAATACTGATAGTTGCCCAGCTAAGATATTTGAAGTGTTTTAACTCCAACATACTTGCAATTATGCTAACGGAACCTGTAGGCTACGCTCTATGCTTTGTGTAGCAGTGTATTTACAAAATAGTAAATAAGCTGGCTGAAGAGTTTAAGACATATATTTAGTTAGAAAAACAATTGTTCGTTGTACACACACTGAAGATTAATATATTATTGCATCACTCAAATATGTGAACCGTTACTCAACAAATCTCTCGCTGGGAGGCAGTACTTGGAAAAATCTGGGGAAGAAAATAATTGGAACGCCTTCTTGCAGACTCACAACTGATGTCTTCCATCTAGGGGGAACTGAAATTAGACGGCTGGTAGGACATAGGACATAGGGCATAGGGCACTGCCAGCTGTGAAAGCACCCACATAAAATTGACGCATATAGAGGAGACACACACTGTAGATGAAGAGGAGGAAGCGCCCTCACACATGATCTTCGACTGTCCAGCATTTTACAGCAACTGTTTGGGGGAACACTTCATGAAACAGCCTTCAGACATGAGAACCTCGTGAAAACATCCTGCTACTTGGTGAGGGCACAGATCTTTACGAAAGGATCGGGGGCGTACAAAAGACCATAGAGACCATAGGAAACACTTTCGACACTATTGACTTCTGTAGAATAATGACACCCGATCGAACTTGAATAATTCGATGCTTGTTAAGACATGTCTTTACACCACTTAAGTCAAATTACAGCTCAACGCAATTCGACCATTCAGAGTGACAACATGTCAAGTGGTTCCGGGTGTGTCTCAATTGACATAACGGTTGATTTTGAGCACCGTTCGGTCATTAAATTTCTGCCTAAAGAAGGTAAAAGTCGAACGAAATCCACGCAAGGCTGGCGGCAGTGTACGGTGAGGATGCTCATTCAGCCGACAAAGTGTAATTCTGGAGCAAACAGTTCAAGTGGGGTAGAGAGACTGACTGAAGATACCCCCTGTTACGATCCAAACGATAATTTTTGTCAGATCGCTACAAACTGATGAAAAAAAGGCTCTTCCGCTGGCTCAGGGGGTGGGGGATTCGCGAAAAACGCTTATAGAAGGAAAGTCTTAGTTGGTATACAGTGTAAATCAAAATAAGTAGGCGCTACCCTTTTGAGTCACAGCTAAATGAAGATCTTCGTGAAAGGGACGAGGACCAGCAACTTACTGGGAATCGAGCATACCTTATTATGCTTCCTCCTGAATACTTTTTACAAAATACATACAAAATGGGAAAATACACAAAAATAACAAGGCATTTTGAATATTGATTAGAAATATATATTGAACAAAATAAAAAATAATTAGTACAATTACAAGTAGTATAAAAGGAAACGTTCATAACAGAACCAGAGTCGGCCTTGTTATGGATTATGTATGAAGAAAGGGCTTCAAGACGTCCGAATTTGACGACTCGCCGCTACTGGCCACGGTATTTCCTGTAATATAAAAAAAAAGCTAATAGCTAATAACAGTTGAGTTCACAAGAGCGAGTACATTATCAAACAATTAGCAACTGAAGATGGCTGAATTTCATGAAAAACTACTTCTATTTTTCTACAATTCGAAGCAATTTCAAGAAAAGGCAAAAAACCTGGAAACAGTTTTCACTAGTAACGGTATACATGGATAATTTTTACCTTGGTTCAGCGGTAGTGTTGAGGTAGCAGAACAAAATTTTCTGTCTTGTATCTCTACGTGTTGGACATCTCCTGTTGGACGAAGGTAGTTACAGACCACGGCGGCGCGGTACACAACAGGGAACAACGGACTGGATTACGATAGATTTCACAATGAATTTTTCTTCGGAAAACGGCAAATCAGATGTTTTGCTAAGAATGAAGATCACAGGCGCAGAGTTTTGTTAAAACAGCGATGACGTTAAAGGGAAGAACGGGAGTTAACTTTTAACCGCACAAAGCGAAGCAAGAAAACGACACCGTTTCTCTACAATATTATTGTTTCCTGTTTGTGTTTAACCCGACTTTTGTCGATTTTAAAACGGCAGGAACGTAAACGATGAAACTTCTACATGAATTATCAACTTCCAAAGTCTAAGGTGCACTCGTCAGATAACGTGTAATCAATGCAAGGTTCTCAAGCCGACTCTTTTATTTTATAGCGGCTTCAAACGCTCAGCCGTACAGTTCTCAAAATTAACCTAAATACGCGCCACTCAAGGGTAATATTTCGCGACAACGACAGGTAATTTAAGATGCTTTATTTATGAATTGAAATAAAGAAGTGAATTCAACAATTCTTTGAATCTGAATGAAAGAAAATCAGACGAACGTCACACCCCCTCACAGGACGGTGTGAGGAGTTCAGCTTGCTGCTGCACATGGACCCAGATTATGTTTACCAACGTTTGATGAGTGGAGGTGACTTGTGGGTCTGTCATAAAGATCCTGAATTAAATATTGAGTCTACTGTATCGAATTATCGAACTTCACCAACACCCAAGGCGTTTACAGTGGAAAAATTGGCTGGAAAAATTATAGAAACTGTGCTTGGGATAATAATGCATTGTTGCTCTTAGAGTTAATTCCACTCAAGAGTAGCACTACTGGAAAAGGTTATGTCAATACTGTGACCGTTTTAGGTGAAAATTTCAAGGAATAAAGGTGTGGAAAGCCCAAGTCGGGCGTCCTGTTGCTTCATGACAACGCGCCAGTTCATGTATTACGTAAAGCGTAAACTGCAGTCCGCACTTGTGTCTTCAAACCGCTAAACCTACCCTGCAGCTCCAACCTGGTTCCCTGGGATTACCTGTTCTGACTTTTGAAAAAGGTCCTGCGTGGACATTTTTCAAGTGATGAAGAAGTGAACGCGGCGATAGAGATTTGATTTGCATACCAACCGAAAGACTTTTTGCAATATTCAAATTAAGCGACTTAAGCAATTATTGTCATCCCAATTTATAGAGTTTTAATATTAAATTAATGCGGATATCGATGACACCAATGTTCAAGACGTCTAGCAACATACATATTTTATCGAAATTAAGCAAATATGTTATTCTGATTTTTTTCATAATAAATACAAGTTCCTCAATGACATACTGACTAGCAAATCTACCACTACCACTCTTCAATAACTTACGTATGTACGTACAAAGTCAACCTTTGTTTTAGGTAACACTCACTTGCGTGAGTTTATGGCTATTTTAAGGGTTCTTCAAATGCGTCTCTGAATTCAGTACAAACACTAATCATCCTTTCGTAATTAATAAATAATTAAGTTGGGTCGCACATAATTACAAGTCAAAAAATTGTGTGACGGTGTATATAAACATTTACTTCTGCTCCTTGCCATCTCCGTTCATCTCAAATATTTAGGTGTCCTTTGATCATCAAACGCTACTGTTAACAGTGTTTTATAGAATTCCTCTTTGTAGACGAACTGTAAATTACTAAACGAGTAAATGTTTTTGCGGTTTCTAGTTGTCAACTACCTTGCTTAATTTTTCGTTTCTCCCACAGAATGTAATATATTATCCACATCGCCAGTGTAAGTCGGTTTCAACTATTTGTAAAGGCCCTCAGAAAGAGCATGTTAAAAGGAAAAAATACAGTTAAAAGATAATGGAATGTTTATTTTTGAAAAGTAATACACAAACATAATTGTTTATTGAAACATATTGCTGTTAATAATTTTCAACCATGCTTGCAATACTTTATCGTCTGTACTGTCATATTTTCTGCATAACACGTTGTCATTATTGTGCCTTTAACAGCATCGTTATATAATATATATAAGCGCCGGAAAAATATATTAACAAATCGAAGGAATCACCAACGTGCGCGTATTTTATAAAATCTGAAAATCACCAAAATAACGTGTGATAGGATAACGTTTGCCTTTCTTATGCGTGTATGTATATTTCTCTGTTACATATTTAAGTAAGCAGGAATTTTTTGTAAATATTGTGTCACTAAACTGAAGGTTATAAATAATAATTGCCCTTTCATATGGACAAAAGATAATAGAGCTTACAAAAATGGCACTAACTAAAACAACCGCAGTAGTTAGAACAACAAAAGGAAGGACTGAAACAATTTTCAACTAACACAGGTGTGAGCAAAGTGAAGTGTGACAGTGTCGGCAATATTATTTAATTTTATGTTGGAGAACATAGTTCGAAGGGCTAATACCCAAAGTACAGTAAGGAACAAGGAAGCACATATAATGGCATACGTCGACAACGTAGCGATAATTGCAAGGTATACAAATTTAAAGAAAAGAAAGTACATGAGATGCCAACGAAAAATATATATGAAGCAAAATTTAAGAGGGAGAATACACCTTTGAAGAAGTGGATTCTTTTGAATATCTAGGAGTACACGTAAACAGCAAGAACGACAGAAGCCACAAATAAAAGAGAAGATCTAACCAGGAAACAAAGCATGTTATAGCAATTTGAAAATATTGAAAGGTAGGAAAGTATAAGAAAAAAAATGACAATTTACAGCAGATCGAAAGCACAGTGCAATTAAAATAGTCACAAAATGGACACCTACTAAAACACGTTATAAGGAAAGACCGGAGAAAAACGGTGTGATAAAATAATGAGTGCCTTCAACCGAATGGGGATTCAAAGTTTAGGTACAAAGCAGCAGACCGAAGAGCATGGAAAGAAATAATACAGAAGAGTAAAACACATAATCAACTATAAACAGAAGACAGTAAAAGAAAAACGTGGGGACTATCCACTCCTTCAAATAGATTAATACAGAGCTTCACGCGAAGCAGCGTAAATAGCAATCAGGAATATACCATTAATAATAATACGGCTATTAGGCTCACTACGCTATAGGCAAATTTATGTTATATGCGTGTGCGAGGCAAGCCTCATTGAACAGTAAATACATAAATGACTGTTCACTTTTTCTCAGTATAAATAAATTGTAAGTCCAACGTCTGAGGATATAAGTGTTTATTGCCAAATTTACTATTAACAAATATGTCTTAATTCTACTAAGTTTAAACGAATAATGCTGAAAAATATTCTGCAAGTAACATATCCCGTTGCTGTACAATAAAATAGTGGGGAAACGAAACGTGCTATTGGTAAATAATCTATATAAAAAATGAAGATGCAGCGGCGGTAGAACACCGTAATAAAAACATAAATAAGAAAATACAACAAACTACTTTTAGCTTGGATCCTTTGACCCAAGCGCAATTCGAAATACAAAAAAGCAATAATAAAAATAAACTTATTTTAAACTGCCTAACTGTAATATATCAATAAAATTTAAAAGTGGCTGAGAAACCCTTGTACTAAAAGTACCGTTCGTTCTCTGCAAAAGTTTTTATGGCGCGGCGTGGTTCAAAAAACATAGTATACTGTGATTCCAAGATAATACTTTTTCACGTTCTTCCTCATTTATGACTTGGCAAATTTTTAAATATATTCCGCAGTAGGACCTTTCAGAGTCATCGGGGTTTTGTAGTGGAGCAATTTAATCAGGTAGACCTATACAGAGGATGAATTAATGGTGGCAAAACATTTCCTGTGAGAACATCCGACTTTACATTTTGCGAAAAACGTATCTATTTAACTTCCAAATTAACAAAACAATCAGATTTACTAAATTTAACAGACCCAACAAAACCAAACAAGCATTTAGAAGTAGTTTACATACCAAATATATTAAATAATATGTCCAAAGTGGAATGAAAACAGTTTTACGCAAGGTGGTACATATCGAAACTAGAACGGTATATCGGGATTTCATAATTTAAATTCGTGTAATATTATAATAGTGTGGCTGAGAAAGTGTAAGTGACATGTTTAGAGTATTTTGTGAAAATTGGGAAACATAGGAAGCCCTGCATTCGTACAAATTTGTTGCTTTTAAAATGTTTTAGACACATCAAAATCCTTGCAGTGAAACGCTATTAAATGCCTCAAACTTTGTGTGAACTGGATTACCGTTTGTTTTAGTAAATGGGAGTTAATATTGGCATTAACTTTTGACTACAGAATTATAGACATAAATTAATTGGATTTTACGTAACATATTTTTTATCTTTGCAGTTAAAAACTGCAAAGTATTTTTTGGGAAAATTCTTGCAAAGAAAGGTTGTTTCCGTTTTTTTCGATATTTTCATCAAAGTCTTTGACCAAGAATAACTCTAAAACTAGCAAATAAAAACATAAAAACGACATTGCTGTAGAATTCTTAGATGTTTTTTTAACACTAATATAATACAAGAGTATTTCTGCTATTTTAAACAGACTTTCGATGTCATATCTTCAATAGATT
>JABXWE010035942.1:0-10222 GCA_014611495.1 Limonius californicus
CAAGTAAAATTCAAGCAAAACTTTTGCATATATTTTGACAACAGTTTCAAGCAGTACTCTGCCCCCCCCCCCTCCCGCGGTTGTGACTTATATTACACACCCACATAATGAACATTCTATGTAATAAGAACGAAAAACACCAAACATTCAAGAAACCTTGTTGAATACTTATACTTAACAATCATATTCACGCAATGCTTACGATATTCCAAAAGTAACAAATTAGCAATACTATTCAGCTTCAGCATAATATGTAGATTATATATCGTACTCTTCGCTTATTGAGAGCAAAGTGAGCACCATATCCTCAAGCATATTGCGTAATCTTCAAACAATACTGCACTCTTTCAAGGGTAACAGATCTGTAGAACGTGATAACAGGGCATAGCCTATACATAGGTTTTTAAACAAAATAATCAGCAAAAATTTAGAGAATAGTTTCTACCCTATTAGTCTTGTCGTATTGGTGAGTTCAGACAAAATGCAGCTTGTGTATATCGTAACGAAATAAAAGAGTATTTAAAAAGCCTTAAATATATTTTTTGTTTATATTTAGAGCAATATTACACATCTGTAGCCCTATACAGATTATATAACACCCCACATTCAACCACAATGCTTGAATATACGTACTGCGATTCATGAATGCAACCCTCTTCATATTGTATTCAAAACAAGCAGCGCATAGCATATTCAAAAAATATCTCTACCGAAGAAGTATCGGCTCTTTGGAGTTTTTAAAGTACGTTCGTTGAAACTAAAATGTGAAAGATATACTTATTTAAAAAGGGCCTTTAATATATTTATTGAGAATATGTTAAGCAGTACTATATATCTCAAATATATGCCAATTATACCACAAACTATGTCCATTAGAAGCAAAATAACCAAGTATTTCAAAAACATCTGCAGGAATATTAAACGCATTATAAACCAAACTACTTGCTTATTCAAAGCAAATTAAGCACCACATTTTTACATAACACCGCTTGAAACTGAAAATTCTTCAAACGTGTTCAAACTATACTATCCTATAGGTAACGGAATTGTTATATGCGTTCAAAGAACAAACCGTACACATATGTATTGTAAGAACAAAGCAAGCAATAAACATTCAAGTAAACTGCATAAATATAAACATTATTTCAAAATGCTTAGGCAATACTGTACCACCCTACAAGTAACTCTGTGCGGAAAACATTCGCACAGGAAATCTTTTATTAAAGATTTATGAAAATGTCATATAATATACGAGACTTATTCGGAAACTAATGACCGTTTAGATATTCCCGCTGAATGAGAGGCGTAGTCAATGTGCTTAATAGTAGGGGTGCTTCCTCACGCCAAGTATGAAACGCTCTATGATTCGTTTTCTCATTAATTTTATCGTTAAATTGCGAGGTGATGAGTACCTGAATAGCACTGTTACTGGCGACGAGGCTTGAATTTCGTACTCAAATGTTGAAACCAAACAACAATGAATGCATTGGAAGTCGATGAACTCAAAGTGATGGTCCACAATTGGTTTTCGATACAGGCGGCAACCTTCTATGATGGATATATACAAAAACGATACGACAAGTGCTTGAATTCGATGTCTATGTGGAGAAGTAATTTAGAAGTTCTATAATTTAAGCATAAAAGCTTTTTAGCTATTACATTTTCGTTTTATGGCTGATCGGCCCTTAATTTCTGAATAAGCCGAATAATTAACCATTAAATAATATGTATGTATAATGAATTTGATAATTTAAAATGCTACATTTAAAAAGAAATATTTCCTACTTTTGCACGAAAAGAAACGTCTTCCGACCAACAAATCCAGAGGGCGCAACGCCTGCACCTGACAGCAATGGACAATTTCATCAACTACAAGAAAACATTTCGGCGTTGTTTTCCAGTTCTTATTAAGCGTTGCGGTTCAACGACCCGAAGTACCAATTAGCGACATTTTAAGCAAAATAAGACGAGAAAATTACGTCACAGCCCTTTAGATTAGAAAATCCGCGTCGATTCAGCAGCTTTGGGCTTGCGTTGCATAATTGTGTTATTATTTCTCTGTAACGAACACAGTGTCTGCTCTTTAACGGACCCAGGCTCCAGTTGAATCTGCACTTTTCATGAAAGCGCCAGTTTTAATGAGCCATTCAGTTTTCGTCTAAAGATGCATCGTTAGTCAGGGGGCGTAAAAAATATTCACTGTCTATCCGCAGTTCCCCGAAGAATACGGACTTTTAATTAATGCTTTTGTTTCTTTATGATTTTTAATTAATTACTGACTCGAAATGTTGGAACCGCCGCGCAGAATCCCCTTCAGATGGAACTGTATATTTAATGATAACGGGTGAAAAGAAGATTAATTTGAGATTTTTAATGGAATTTCAGATTTGCTCTACATAGAGATAAACGCATAAAAAATAAAATGGTGAATATGAAAAGCAAAAATACACCTGTAAAGAATTAGCCGTAAGGCGTCAATGAAACAGAAAGTTAGTGAGTATACTGACCCATAGCCAGAAGGCAACGATACTGCTAACGTCGACCTACTCAAACGGTCATATTATGAACTCGAAAGCTCCTCCACCAAATTAAGTTACCACGAGAATAATCTTAAATAACCAAAAAGTAAAAATACTAACTATAAAATGTACCCTAACGAAACAAGGCTACTGGTCAAATGAACTACTACATCTGAACTTAAGATTAAACTTACATCAACATTACTTGTGTTGGTTAGTAGAAACAATGCATCTTGATGATACTTTCGGTAAATTACATAGCTACATCTCACAGAAATAATCCATAAATTGCATCATACTGAATGAATAACAAATCGACCCTGTGGCTCCTCCACCAAATACCGTAACCCACTCTGTAATCAATAAGTAACAAAACTAGACCCTTTAGTTTATTGCAATAGAAGCCCTAATTAAATAAAAACAAAATGAACGAGCATGTATCTAGAAAGTGGTTTCCACCATATACTGACAATAACATAATAACCAAATGTCACGGCTTTATCCTTGTTTTTAAATGAAATATAAAAACAATAACGTTTTTGTAGTTTCAAATCGTTATCACACTGTATCTTCTCCAACAAGCTTCATTCACACTTGGTCATATACAATTAAGATTCAAGGCAATAGTCATTATGCTAGGATAAGCCCCACAAATTCAAATATTACATGTCAAGGCAACCACCTATTTATATTACAGTATTTACACGTTGATAATAAAACACTAATAAAGAGGTTAGTTATGATACGTTTCCACCAAATGTCGCGAACCTATATGTATTTATAACGAAACAAAACGCAAGCTTTATGCTATATTAACGAATTTTCGACTAAATTGAAGCAACTCCGTATCAGGGCGATAACCTGCAGGTTAACAACTTCGATCATAAACAGGTTAATTCATGTGGTTTCTCTACTAAATGTCACGAGTTCCTCTGCGTATAATTAAATTTCCGCCAAATCAAAGAACCGCATAGCAAAACACTGAACTGTGGATTGAAGCACTCCCTGGCTAATAATAAATAATATAATCATAAGCAGCTTACCTTTATGGTTGCTCCGCCAAATATTACTAAAACTACATCGCAAGGCTATTTTCTAAACGATTCTTTCGCCAAATTTTAATAAAAAAGTTATAGCAACGCAATCCAGGATGATATAATCTTTCGTTGGTAAGATAGAAGAAAAAATAATGTTATTTCCAGTAGACACTCCACCAATTGTCGGGAGCTGATCTGTATACACTGTAACTTTATCCCAAGAACATTGCATCAAGCCGGGTCTAAATTAAATTAAATTAAATTAAATTAAATATCTACGTATACGAATGTTGATAATCAAATAGTAAATGAGATTGGTCGTCGTATGTCCTCCAACAAACGTCACGAACTCATATATATTTAATTCAGGCGTATAAAATAATACCTTATATGGGGTTGAACCAAAAGGAAAAATCTTAAATCAAGCAAATATTGTTCAGATTGGCATGTTCTCTTGTTCAAAGTGGAATGACGTGTAGATCAATAAATGTAGCTTCTCCAGCAAATGTCACGACTGTATTTGTATGTATAATTAATGCAAATAAGGTAGTCAAATAACTACATATTAAAACAATAGTCTTTAAACTTGAGCATTAATAATAAAATACTAAAGAGCATAAAAATGTATTTTGTCCACCAAATGTTGTCTCCTTCCCTATTTGAACCAAATAATATAAATTTTAACAAAATCGTAGCAAGTCGATTAATCCTGAGTGATGCCCCACCAAATGTCGCGAAGTTTTTCATACGATTTAAGTATTAATCCAATCCTGCTATAGCAACTTAACGTTAGGCTAATTGAATACCATAATCATCATCATCATCATCTGACATGGAGCTGACTGGAAGGCCGATCCTGGATACGCCAGGCCAACCCCATCAGAAAAATCAATTATCGAGAGGTTGAACCATTCACTTTTTTATAAAAATATAGGAACAAATACACTCTGTGGGTTCTACACCAAATGGCATACGCTCAATTACATAGATTAAATGGCAGTACAAAATCATTATGCTACATTAATGAAGAGGGATCTATAGGTTGAACTGCTATTCTACAGAGTCTGGGTTCGATTATAGGTCAAGGAATAATCGATTTTTACACTGCTGTTTCCTTTTAAAACTCAATTACAACCCACTAAGGTATTTCTGCCAAAAACTACTTCTCTGGAGATAAAGTAAATTGTATTTTTCGGGTTATACAGTAGGTCCCCTATAGTTAGGTGTAATATATTTAAAGTACACTATAAGCGTAGAAGAGTAACTAATGATCTTTAGAGATACTCATTTAACAAAAACGGAAGGAGAAGGATAAAGTATTCGCTCAATACAACTTTATTTAACAAGAGAATACAGCGGCTCCTCCACCAAATGCCACAATCCCATTTACTTCCAGAAGTCTTAAGTTGAACATCATTGGCGTTATACTCCATATAAGCAGAGATTTGAGAAAAATTATCGCCATGCGCCTCCACCAAATACTTTAAAGTACCTTGCAGGTTCAATTAAATAATCGCCCAGTGTAACGTATAATTGGTCTGGGTTAATTAGAGCGTTGTTATTAACAAAAATATATATATTTATGAAGATAATTATCAGAAGCGCCTCCACCAAATGCTCCAAAGCTCCTTGGAAATTCAGTTAAAGCAAAGACAATCTTCAAGTTGACTCATTCGCCAGTCTAACGCATAGTCTCTTTGAGTTAGGGTTGTAAATAACGTTTTCTACATTAATGCAACATAAATTAATTTTTATAAAGACAATTATTTAAAAACGTCTCCACAAAATGCTCTAAAGTTCTTTCTAGATTCAATTAAGTAATTGCCTAATAAACACAATGTTTAAATTGACTGATTTACTAGCCTAACGTATAATTAGTTTGAGTTGTCGTTGTAAATAATAATTTTTCTTATTGGATAATGTCATTGGGTACATTCTATATTAAACGAAGTCCTCTAATTAACCTAATCACCATTCACCGTTGGCGAATTTAGTGACTCTTCTTTTGAGATTAATTAATTAAACGTCAGATCTTTCAGAAGCAACTCATTACTACAACGTGAAACAATCCCTAACGCTAAACTTTTAACCACCGGTTCGCGGTCCTCTTAGTTTTTTTAATATCGAGAGTACCCCAGCTGTTCCACAATCAACAAGTGGATCTTGGATATTTTATGAAAACACCGAGCGAGCAATTTCCAAGCCAAATCGTCGCTTGCAATTTTCGAATATAAAACGGGAGCAGTCACAATTATTAGCTCTGCACGAGGAGAAATATTCATGGCCAACTTTAATCAGCCGTTTCTCAATCCTAATATAAGTCAGCTCGCTCGGTCGTAAGTCTTTTTAATAAAATTTCAATATCCTCCGGTTCCTGTCAATGTTATTTCGGGTTTGGAGAGAAGCATAGAAGATGAATGAGCGGAAGGGGCGAAGGCCGCGCTTTGGAATTTTTTCGTTCTCAAATCTGCCGCGGTTCAACTCGCCCATAAATCGGCCACGGTGGGCAAAAATAGCAAACAGGGTTAATTTTAGCGCGAAGGTGGGATCTAATAACTCTCCAGTACAGCGCAAATATCAAATTTCACGGTACAGCGAGCTGATCCGAGCCGGAGCAAATCTAATGTGAATCAAAACGTTACCTCCGAAGTTACACACATGGTTAAGCGCCAGTTTCTCGTTCGCTTTCATGTAGACAACCCTAATCTGCTTTAGGTACCGGCGGCAACGGGAATCCGCTCAACGCTCGATGAATTGTCAGTTTTCTTTCCGATACGAATAGAGAGACTTAGTTCATTATCGCTGATTAATTGTGGATCCTCTGTTTGGTGACGCCGTTCCTTTGCTAAGCGAGCCGAGAGATCTGTCGAGTTACAATTTAATCGGAGAAGCGATTTAATTAGAACGCCATGTTAACATAAATCTAACCTCAAATTCTATTGGAGAAGTTGTGTCAGATTAATATTAATACACAAGACGTTATAAACGCCGTGCCTTGCAACAGCGGAAATTTTCAGTGGCTCAATATCTAATTAATCCTTGGTTTTCTTAATTTGCCTCTACAGTACGAGCTTTTCAAATTAAAATTTCATAAGACCTCAAAGCAAAGCTCCCTCATTTTCAAACGATAATAATTATGTCAGACCCCCAGCAACTCCACCAAATGTCACCAACACATTAAATTAACTAGAAACCTCATGACGGAATAACAAAGTGAATATTGGGGTCAGGTTTAAACCTCACGGCTTCTTCAATGTTCAAACATTAATAAACACGTTAGACCAACCAAGATTCCACCAAATGTCACCAACACATTAAATTAAGTACACATCCTCTTGGTAGACCATCAAAGAGGACATTGGGGTCAGTTTTGTTTAAAACTTATTTAGTACCAACCACGGGAGAAGCATGTAACATAGTTCTAGTTTTAAATATAGTATTAGATAGATAATCTCCATCTATGTTTAAAAATGATGTGATAAAAGTTAAATTTGAAGCAACGCAATCTCCGCCAAGGCATTTCAATAATTGTTAATGCATGACTGATCCATTTGTCTAAGAAATAAACAGTGTTTTAATCCATAAATCGCCTCCACCAAATGTCACAAACTTAAACGCATGTTTAATGAAGTGCTAAGAGGATTTTATAAGATTGTGAAAATCATATTTATGACAGGATCACCAATTTAAATAAAATTATAGTATATAAATTAACTAAATCGTAGGAAAACCGTATCCTCAATAATAATTCAGTTGCATACTCATATGTACTAAATCAATAATTAAGATGGTTGGTTTGCTGGAACGGGCAATCATGTAAACATAAACCTGGCGTGCTATGCCACCTTGTTCCAAACGGAAACTCTAGCGCTCCTAACCTGTGTTCATATCATGATACACAGCGTCTATACTAAGAAGAGAATCTATATCATACCGGAAAACCAAAAGGCGCTCGAACCGCTGTCAGCAAATACCTTCACATCTGACTAGTCCTAAAGTGCCACAAGAACTTGCTAGAACTGTAACAACATAACAAACTATGTTTGGTATGTCTACCAGAACATCAAGAATAATGTCAATGAACAAGCTCCCATACTAGCGAAAGTTGAAAGTGAAACACAGTCCCTGGACCCAGAACCAACCTGCGGACGTTACCGCTAGAGAGCAAATCAGAAACTGGCTAAGAAAAACTCATTGTGATTATTGGGACGACCGCCTTGGCTGGAGGCTCTCGACGATTCTTATTAGAGGTCCAACCGGGAAAGCGACAATGAACTTTCAAATTTAGGAAGGGAAAACACAGCTGAACGGCATCCTTACGGGACACAATCACCTGTAAAACATCTATCCTTGATAAATCAAACGAATAACTCCACATGTGAAGTCTGTAAAGACAAAGGGTAGACATCCCTTGACTAGATATGCTACTGCGAAGGCCTAATGGCCAGCAGACAACGACACTTCAGACAACCAAAACCGCAACTTGCTATGATCAAAGAGGCTTCCTGTAAGACAGTCCTGGGATTCTTCCAGGAACCAGGACTTCCAATGTGAAGCCGAGCACAAATACTTGAGGCACATAGGCCAATTCTCAAAGTATTTATTACCTCATAAAATATACATTTCACACTTATAAGGAAAAGGCTGTTATAGAAATTGTCTCCTCTTCAACCAAGCAAAAGCTATATGGATTACAAAAAAGTTACTGAATTCTGGTTAACATATTATAGCAGCACATAGGGCGCGGTGCATAACCTCCAGGTAAAAGAAGATATTTAGTTAACTCAGGGTTAAGTCAGTAAAGCTTATGTTAGTCCACACAGCGTATCCATCAAATGTCGCGGATTTTACCATAGATTGCATCAGTACTTGATGGATAATCATTAAGTTGGACTATCAAAAAAGTCACAAAAGTTAAATTTGTAAATGGTCTCTGCACTACAGCATAGCTTCTTTATAAAACTGATCTGTATACTAAATAAACTACGAAATCATCAAATATTTTGCAATAGCTCCTACATCAAATGTCACGGGTTATGTGAATTTTGAATTAAGATTTATATCCATGATGCTAGATTATTAGGAAAGTTGTAACACTCGCAATTTAAAAACATTATACAAGAAAATAGCACGAGACTCATCTAATTCAATGATTAAATAATCAGGTAATATCTCTATTCCAAAAGCATAAGCAGATACTAGAGCAATGGTTTAAGTTTATTAAATATATTTCGTTACATATTCGAAACAATAATATGTGAGCCACAATAATCCCTCTATCGAATATAGTACATGTTAAATGATGTGGATCAAAATCTGTACAAATATGCACAAAGCATTAAATGCAACGCTTGCCTTATTCATCTTTCCAACAAATAATAATTTCATTATCAAGCCTTCACCGATACTTATTGTAAACTAACTGCTCAAAGCACAATCCTCTTCAATAAAGTTATGAAAATTAGATCTGTTCCAATGTCGTCATCGCTAATTTCAACAACTATCAACCTAGTAAGCCGCATACTATTAACAATAGTTAACCGTCCACTAAATGTTTCGAACTAATCTAAACTACTCAAAAATGAATAGGGATATTGCAATATAAAGCATATATGTATGGCGGCTAATGGTCGTCAATTATTGATAATTAGAGCAAGTAGCAATGTTTGATGTTAAAAAACAGAAAACAATCGAATCCAGTTGCAATTGTTTAACCGTATTAGTGTCAAATCGAGTTTGTGTATTTGACTGAATAATCTTTCCTGTCTTCTTAAGATATTCTTTGTTCATTGTTTTTTTAGTCGTGCGTTACATTTGTATTCTCAATAATAAACAGCAATGCAGAAAAACCATTTAATAATAGAACACCGAAATTTAGCCATTGCTATGCACCAAAGAGGAGATCGCGACGTCGACATTGCTAATATGTTAGGAACCCCTTAGAGCGTAAGTTGACGTGAAGAAGGCCTGGAAGTGGATCTTTTCGCATCACAACACCTTGTGACGATCGACTTCTGGTAATTAATGCAAGAATGCACCACTATTCAACTGTAAAATAATGAAACAACCTTGTCAGCCCCACGAAATATATTTCAAAATAAAATAAATTGGTAAACGCTTTCACAGCAAGTCCTGCTGCATCCTCAGACCTAAAAAATTAATCTAAATCAAGAATAGATACATGTACAAGCAGTTGAGAACAATAATTAATGCATTACCTCGTCAAACAGTAAAAACTAAAACACAATCCCCATCAACGGCTACATCAAAATTATTAACTAAATCATGTAAACACTTTAAATTTGAAATGCAAAAAGCCTTTGGCCAGACGGCCAAAAACTAACAAAACCAAACGGATGTAAAGACACCCTAAAAATTAACAACTACATCCGACCACTTTGAAAACAAAATGGAGGAGATACAGATAACAATTTGACATTATTGAAAAATTTACAAATTTATAAAGCAGACCTAGCTCCATCTATACTTAAAATTGAAATATATAATAGTGCAAATAGAAAATTACAATACAGAGATCCAAACCTACGAGTCAAGCCCCATCTAACAACGAACACAACCACTAACGAAAAACAATATTGTTAAAAATTAAATTATTATTATTATTAATAAACTGGATGTAGTTAAATACATTATTGGGGTTATTTT
>JABXWE010035943.1:0-14191 GCA_014611495.1 Limonius californicus
TAGAAGTTTGTCCCTGCAATTCATTAACACATTGGCTTTATTTATCCTGTATTAATTTCCATCGTTATGGAAACAAATAGTAGGTAGTAAATTGAGTTGCCTACATTTAGGCGCTTCTTAAAGAATCTTTTAGAAGCTCTATCCCTGAAAGGAAACACTTTTGACCATACATTTATTAACAAAAAAATGTTTGTTTTCATGTATACTTTAAGTCCTAGAAGTTTGTCCCTGCAATTCATTAACACCCTGTATACAGAAGAAATCACAAATGAAGCCGAGTCAACGCCTTGGTTACTATGCAACTTATTTTACTTATTTTTTGACAATAATACTAAGAATCATGGTCACAGGAGTTAAATGAAATAAATAAATCATTTAGTATCTGATATAATTGAAATCATTAATAATTAATTAATACTGCTTTGGGCATTCTCATTTATAGAACAACAAATGAATATTAAATGATAACAAAATAAATTTGTAAATATTTAGGTTTGCTTTAGAAATTATGATTAATCTATCCTTCTATCCTGCCCAGTGCCAATAGCCACTAACTTAATTAAAAATATAATTATTATATTGAATGAATATTTAAAAAATCAAATTAATACAACAATAACTGCCTGAGTCCGTCCTTATTCGGATCTGTTTAAATAAAGTAAATTTGATGTTATTCGTCAATCACCGTCGAACCGAACTGATTAAATTTTAATTATTCAGAGACTTTTAAATAGGCACGATAAAAATATCGTGGGAAAAGTTAATTGGCGAACGCACTCTACATCTGTCCTAGAACATTCAAGGAAACATTCGATTTGTTACGACCTCCCGTCATAAAGCTCTACTAATATTTTGTCGGCATATTGACTTTCCTGTTGACCGTTGTTATCCATCCGTGCTACATAATGTAATCTCTTAATAATAGAGCTGTTGGTACCCCACCTTGATGAATAAAGGACGAATACGGGTTATACAGTGTGAAAACATGCTAAAAAAGGAACGCTTTCACATTTTTAAAACACTTTTCGAATACTTACATGAAATTAAAGTTATGTTGGAATTTTGCCACCAATAACTTTTTGTGACTTGTTGGTGTTTGACATATGAAAGCTCTAAATAATTTTTAAAATGACAATGTAAATGCACGTTTTCTTGTGTAATTCAAAAGATAGCTCTTTACTCTGTTTACGCATATACGAGACTTATTAGGAACTAAGAGCAGTTTAATTATTCCCGCTGAATAAAAGGAGCAGTTAATTTGGTGCACATTGGCGGTAGTTTAGTGATTGATGAGCTAGCCACACGTCACTTTACGGCGGTTCTGTCATTGTATCAAGCGTTAAATTGAACACTATGAAATTCGGCCAGGTGTGAAGTGCCCGCTGTGATTCGTTTCCTCCCTACAAAAAAAAAGAAACACTGCCGAAATTTATCGTCAAATATTCAAGGTTTATGGTCCCGGAATCGTAAGTCAAGGAAAAGTCAGACACTAGTGTAAGAATTTTAGAGATGCACGAACAAACGTGCACGATGAGGAACACCGTGGCAGAGACCTTCTGTTGTCCACAACGATCTTGTGGAAGAGGTGAACAAAAAAATTCGGGAAGATCGGAGTGTCAGCATTTCGGAAATGGTCGCAAATTTCCCTCAAATTTTACGTACGGTACTGTATAAAATTGTTACTAACAGGCTTTATGCGAGATGGGTGCCAAAGATGTTGACGGGTGTTCACAAAAACCAGCAAATATCTGACTTTACTGCATCGCAACGGAACTAATGGCGATAAGTACCTGAATCGCCTCGTGACTGAGAGCGAGACTTGAATTTCTTACACAAATATTGAAACTAAGCAACAATCAATGCAATATTAGCATGCGAGGTGTTCCAAAACGACAAAGCTCAAGTAAATATTCGAGACTGAAACCGAAGACAGGGAAGTTGAGAAGGGCAATCCAGAACAAAAAGCGAGAAGTCGTACTTTTGCACTATACCTCCCGACCACACACGGCGACCCGCACTGTGCAACTCCTTGAGCAATTTAATTAGGAAATTTTTAATTATAACCCAGTTCCGACTTAGCGTCAGATAACTATCACCTATTTCTCCTTCTTAAGAATTTTCTAAGACCCCGCGATTCTTTCTTGCGACGGCGACGGTACACCATTGGTTTTCGTTGCAGTTTGTTACATTATTTACTATTTTACCTAATTTTATTATGGTAAAATGTGGAAAGAAAAGCTAATTCACAAAACTATGTGTTGGTTCCATAAGTCAAATATGAAATGAAACAAGATTTTGCCCATTACAAAATGTTAGTCTTAAGATTTGTCATATATTTTAGGCTACTCGAATACACTTTAAAATGTAATAGCGTAAATTTTCAGATACCTGGTATATTTTGAACCTATAATCGCCTTATTTAACCTCATCTCATGGTATAACATTAACTGTGATCTGTAATTTTCAGCTGTACAAGCACCAACTATTTTTCCAAATATACGGTATGATCAAAAAAAAAAATGTAGTTTCACATGAATAGTATAGTAATATGTAATGTCGTTATGTTCGTTTAGTTTTGCCGCTTCATAGGAATTAAAATTCTATTTTAATTGCCATTCTGATGTTGAATACAATTTTCATTATTTTCGAAAATTGAATTTATGGGAGGGCACTATCGAGACTTAGTCGAACGCTTGACATGTTTATTTAGTCTGTTGAACACTTTTGTCAGCAGCATGGCCTTAGAAGTGTTATGTTTCTCGGAAATCGCACGTGTACGAATTTGTTCTAGAACCCTTACACCATATTTCGCAATGTGATGTAATAATTTTGGCCAATGCATATTCTCGTTGCGCTTCCTCGTGAGTCGATTTTCCATCTTCGTTCGGCCCGGTCACCCGATTACATCTCGGGGACCATAGATTCATTAAGAAAAAGAGTGGAAGCTAGGTTTTGGGAGTGAACTGACGTGTTTTTTTTTTGGATACCGGGTTGTGTCACAGCTCTTCTGCTAATTGAGTTATCGTTTCGTTTTCTGCGTTAGGCAAAAGAATCTTCAACTTGTGTCGGATTAAAAATACTAGCAGAGTAGCAGATTTTTGCAGAAACAATTCAGTGAAATTGTTTCCTCGACTTGTGTCGGATAGAAGCTATCAAACCCGTGGAAGTTCTGTTTTTCGAGCCATTTTAAGTGATCCTCCCGTACAGCGGCGGAGATCTTGACATCTGAAGTTCCCGTCTCTTCTCTCTCGACGTCGAAAAAGCCCTGGGCGTACCGGATTTTTCCCGCTTCTCGAAGATCTTAGGAACACCCCAGTTGTGCCTCTCTCGGCTCCCTACCGAACAACACTAAGGTAGGAGAAGTTCTAATTGTGTGGTGAAAACTTTTTCCGGGCTGATTTTAAATACGACGTAATGCGACCTTCAGTCGCCAGTTGTTCTTTCTTCTTTTGGTTAACTGTAAAGTGTATTCATAAATTGTATTAAATTGTAAATTCCGACGCCACTGGCTGCGTAGATCTTTAAGAAATTAAATATCGCAAACCACTGTTGGCGAGCCTTTTTCAGTTCGAACGTTCCAACAAAGTCTTGTATTAAACTATAAATATTATCATTGCCAATGTAGTTGTTATGTTTTTTTTGTATCATGTCAGTAATCTAAAGGAAGGTGAATTATATTTGTCTTGAAATTTACCACATCTTTTATTTTTGTGTATTTTTATTGTATTATGTGCATGAACTTTGCAAGCTTTACATATAGGAGGAGGCACAATAAAGGTGCGTCCGATTCGCGTAAGCTGCTGGCTGGTACCTGTAATTTTGACCTATCCTGTACACAACTAGGAAGATTTCCCTCCCGTCAGCGGTTTCCGTGAACCTCCCCTACTCCTCTGAGCTAAGCTGTAGGCCTTTTTCCACCTATCCTGCTGCTGGTCGACGAAAAAGTTCCTTTGGCCCATAACAATGTATTTGCTTCCGTTAGAATTTATTGCAGTGTAGATATTCTAGTAACTTTCATATTTTCATCGGTGAGGAGAGCTTATCTTTAGAAGTCGACCTTATCCAAAGTTTAGATAGTTTCAGTTAAGTATACATGTGCTCCTATTGACGATGGCAACTTAGTTAAAGAAATACGTATTATACAAGTTTTCTAAATGTTATGGTCGTAAGTGTAACTTTGCTAAAAAACGTCTTTACTCTTCAAAATTTTCTTCTGCAAATGAACTCATTAACTTTCCAGTTAACTCATTTAGTTGGTTTTCACAACGTCAATACGGCAACGGTGAATATAGAAAAGATTTATTATTCATGGGCAACACTTGTAAGATTTTTTTATTTGTTGATATTGTATGGAAAACCACAACATATTATGTTCTTAAAGTATTTATTCGCGATGCAAAATTTTCGAAATAAAAGTGTTCGTTCTGGATTGCATGTGCGTGATATACTCTTGAAAAATTCAAACTAGCTGAACCTGTAGGCTACGCATCCCGCTTCGTTAGTGGATTCTTACAAAATGTGTATGAGATGCAAAAAAAATGAACTCAGAACAATGTTGCGTTGTCGATCGAAGTTTTTAGTAATATATATTATACCTTTTTTTTTTCTATTTTTTAATAGAACACCCTGTACACTGTTATATTGTTTCGTTCTGCTGTTTCTATTGTTTTTACTTATTTTTTTTTTATTATTTATGCATTCTTGTGACTGATGTCTTCCATTTTTGTTTTATTGAAGCACCTACACCTACTATGTACAAAGGGTGAAGAAACGCGTCACTTGGATTATCGAGTACATCAGGTATTCTTAACTGTATCAGTATACAGCGTGTTGATAAAGTTCCGCATAAAATTCATAATTTTATTAGTAATGTTTTTCGGGAAAACGCTGAAACACGTAAATTTTATTTTGCAAAAAGACACATTCTAAGATAAAATTTATTTCTATCGGTTTCTGTTTTTACCCTGTGACGTCATTACATTAGTAGGCCAAACAGTTTAGACGATTTAAAGCGTCGGATTCGTTTAGATATTGAAAGCATTTGCGAGGAAATTTCTAGACGTGCGATACAAAGTGTTTGCACACGTGGACCATACTTTCTTGAAAAAAATTTGAATGCTGTTTTTTTTTAGATTTAGATTTTTAGATGTTCTGCATTTTAAGTTACTTCCAGCTCTAACAAATCTTTTTCCAAACAATGAAAATCCTAATATAGTATTTGATTTCAACAAGATGGAACTCTTCCCCATTTTGATGTACCTATAAGGTCCGGCCATTTCTTGATAATATGGTCCCTGATAGATAGCTAGGGCGGTGAGGACCGTTTGTGCGCCCTGCGGGATCGCCTGACTAAACCCGCTAGATTTGTTTCTCTGGGGTCTTGGGAAGTCGCGAGCTTACATTAGTAGGCCAAACAATTTAGACGAGTTAAAGCGTCGGATTCGTTTAGATATTGAAAGTATTTGCCTGGAAATTATTCGACGAGCGATACAAGTGTTTGCACACGTGGTCCTTACTTTTTTGAACAAAAATTTGATGCTGTTTTTTTTAGATTTAGATTTTTAAATGTTCTGCATTTTAAGTTATTTCCACCTCTAACAATTTGTTATGTTTATTTGATTTTGCCACTCCATCTGAATTAGTCATATTTTAATTGCCGCTCCATAGTAATCAAAATTCTATTTTAATTGCCATTCTTAAGTCGATCGCTATATTAGTTTTTTTTATGATTGAGTTATGGGAGGCCAATTTCGCAAAACCTTTGAAAGTTTCCCTTTGTAGGCTGAAATTGCCGATTAGTGTTTTGTCTGCGCCTGGCCCTGGACGCTTTCTACGAATTTACCTGTCAAATTGTTCCAGGATTGTTGAACCATATTTTGCAATGTGGTGTAATCTTTCTGAGCAATGCAGGTTCGTGTTGCGTTTGCTCGACAAGCGGACTTAACATCTCCTTCGGCTCGGTCGCTGGCGATAAGCGCCGTAATCAAGTACTGCAGGGGCGGCTTGGGTTTTCGATGGGTGTCCATCGCGCGAATTTTCGTATCGGTGTTTTCACCGTGGGGTGAACAGAACCATCAACAAGTGTCGGATTTAAAAGAAACACGCTGGAATTTTAACCCTGGAAATGCAATTCATTGCGAAATTGCCGATCGCCTTTGGCGGATTAATATCGCGCCCATTTCCTGTCCCTCTGGTAATGCCGCTGTTGCAACGAACGCATTGAAGTTTTGGCCCTTAACGTTGACTCCATTCGATCCAGTCTTCAGGGGCATGCCTGTGGATTCTTCCTACTCCTTAAGAACACAGGAACACCCCAAAATTGTGCCTGCCTCTCTCTACTCCCGTCCACGAACGTCAAGATAAAATAAATAGTTATTGTGTTGTGAAAGAAAACCTTTTCCGCGTTTCATTTGCAAAATTCAAGTGATTGAACCTTTTTTTTGATGCGACAGAAAGCGACCTTCAGTCGCCAATGGTCACTTCCTTTTTTTTGTTAATATTTGTAAAGAGTAATTATACATTGTATTATTCTTGTAAACTCGACGCCACTGGCTACGTAGATTTGTTTTAAGAATTTAAATGCCGTAAGCCAGGGACGGCGACCCTCCGTTTGAACGTTCAATTAACCGTTTGCAGTATTGAACTATAATATCACCATTTGCTGCCATTTTTGTATTGTCATTTATTTCCAATAGTTTAATTATGTGTTTTGAAATTTATTAAATCTTTTATTTTTGTATATTTTTTTTATCTGTGTGTGCATGAACTTTGTAAGCTTTATAAACAGGAGGGAGGCACAATAAAGGAGAGTCCGATTCCCGTCAGCTGCTAGCTTCTCGGCCTTCCACGAGAACCTCCAATCAGCTGTGATTTGGAAAGTGGCTCCCGTTAATTTCGACATACTCTGTACACAACTAGGAGTAAGCGGTTTCCGTGAACCTCCCCTACTTCTCTGAGCTAAGCTGTGGGCCTTTTCCACCTATCCTGTTGCGGGTCGACGAAACAGCTCGTTGGGCCCGTAACAAATTCTTTTTTCAAACAATGATAATCCTAATATACTCCACCTAGGTATTTGATTTCAACAAGATAGAGCTCTTCCCCATTTTGATGTACAAGGTACGGCCGTTTCTTCAGAATATATTCCCTCATAGATAGCTAAGGCGGCGGGGACCGTCGGTGTGGCCTGCGCGATCGCCTGACTTAACCCGCTAGATTTGTTTCTCTGAGGTCATGGGAAGTCGCGAGCTTACATTAGTAGGTCAAACAATTTAGACGATTTGTTTAGAAATGAAAAGTATAAGCTCGGAAATTATCGCGTGCGATACAAAATATTTACACACTTACTGGTCAGTGCCAATTGATTAACAGTGGACAATATAAACAGTTCTGTTAGGTACGTTTTTGAGACGATTGCATTTTCATTCAAAATATATTTTGAATTGTTTGAACTCTATGTCTCATAACAATTGTTATGTGAAGTACCAATTATTTTATATCACTATTTAGTTGGTGAGGAGATCTATCAAATCAGCAGAATCAGAAACTCGTAGAAACAATATTAAGGCGAGGAAGTGCCTTCTAAAAAACAAAATTGACATGTTTCAGGGATTTACCAACAAAAATTAAATAACAAAATTATTAATGTTGTGCGGAACTTTATCAACACGCTGATACAGGTAAGAATATCTGATGTACTCGATAATCCAAGTGACGCGTTTCTTCACCCTTTATAGATAGTAGGTTACAGCCAAACTTTTTATGTAGTTTAAATTCACGATCCACACTCTTTATTGACCTACTTTTTGGGGAAAAAATACCCCAGAAATATCGATATATAAAAGCCATTACCAAGACTAAATTTTAAATAATTCATTTCATTGAATAGCACAGTATATCTCGTTCCGCGTTCCTTTAAGAGTCGTTACTTTTTAGTGTAGAGACCACGAGATGAATTCTTATCATTTCAGCGAAATCTCGATGCATTGGCTTTTACTGGAGTCATCTTTCGTATCTATTGTTGTTGTCAATTTACATTCAAATGGCATCGATATTCGCCTCCGCTCGCCATGTGTTCATTCGCTCGGCGGCGAATGTCTATTTTTTCCTAAACTTTCATTTAATTAACTTTTATTCTCTGCGGAGTTTGGTTTAATTAAATTGAAAGTGGGGGAAGTCGTGCGCTACGACAGGGGTTGCAGGACAAATCGTATTAATCAAGGGTGGTTGGTGATAAATGAATTGGACTAGACCTGCACGACTTTGCGTTTACCCCATGGTCGTTTTCTTCGAGAGTTTTATGGTTTTGTTTACTTCTGCCAGCCAAATGACCCCGTTTCATTACCCTTATGTCTTTAGTCTATGATATAAATTAACTAAATTTTGGTTTAAGTGGACCTACAGGGTGTTTCTTTGGAAGTGTTTTGGGTTAGAGGTTAGTGGGTTAAACTTCTGCGCTGAAGGTGCTGGGTTCAATTTCCAGTACCGGAACATTGGATTTTTAACGGCCGTCCTCCCTCACAAGATAATGGCAAACCAGAGAGGTATTTTGTCTAGCAAATCTTCTCCGGGGTAGAGGTATTTATTTACACTTCCCGTGGTTCGGAAACCACGTTAACCGGTAGGTCCTCTATATCTGTGGTACATTAAATCACGCAACACAGGCAAAGAATCAAAGCACTTAAACAGAAAAAGACAGGGTGTCTCCTGCAATGCAACGTTTGTAAGACATTCTGGAATTAATTTTGTTGATTGACCTAGCACTTCGCCACATCAAAATACTGTATAGGACTGTCAAATAATATTTACATTTAACTTTGCTGTTTAATTCTTAATAATAACAGCATTTTATGCGTTATGTTTATATTGAATGATATTGAAATTGCAACACCCTTCTTCTTCTTCGAGTGCTTTATCTCTTACGAGATGTAGCGATCTTCTCTCCTATGCCTATGTTGCACGTTTAAAATACCACGGACATAGAGAACCTACAGCTTAATGTAGGCTGCAAAGCACGGGAAGTGTAAACACTTCTACTCCAGGGAAGATTTACTAGGCAAAATACCTCGCGGGATTGCCATTGCCTTGAGAGGGAGAATGGCCTTTAAAAATCCGATGTTCCGGTAATGGAAATTGAACCCAGGACATTCGGCGTAGAAGTCTAACGCGTTAACCTCTAGCCACTAACACCCTGCAACACCCAACAAACCTCAATATATTTCAATAATTTGTAAGTGATCATATGGCGACATGTTTATGTGTATTGTGATTGAGCGAGATCTAGAACGCGGTTTTCCAAGTATATTTTTGCAGTTAGGCCACATTTGGCCGATTGGACACCCTAACTATACCCACATTTTGCCTATTTGGGGTAGTTCCAACCCCAGTAGTGATTCATAACGTGTCACACATCGCCGTGGCACGGGACCTATGATTCAAAATTCCACGATAATTGAAAAAGCCTGTAGCGCGCAAATTCCATAGCGAGTCATATGTTAATGCACTCCCTTATTCTTATAGGCGTGCTTCGAACGAGATGGTTGCTGCTTTCCTGTGGTATGGTCTCCTAAGCAATCTGAATTTCTTTTCAGAAGTACTGTAGATTCATCCTGGGCACAGGTAATTGGCCCAGCTCCGCCTATAATATCCCATATAGTGTTATGTTCGTTTGAGTTTTGCCGCTTAGACTTTGAAAGTTCCCATCTGTACTGTTTGACGTACTTGTGTAGTCTGAAAATGCCGACAAAAGGCAGTTCTTGGAATTGTTCGCTTGCAGATTCGCCGGAAGGCACAAGATTGAAGATTGTTCTAGAACAATTTCGTTGGGTGGGAGTGTTAGCGGCAGGGGGAACGCTAGCTTCTGGGAGTGAACGCACGTGATCGGGTTGTTACTTGCTCACTTCTGCTAAATAAAGTTATCGTTTTATTTTCTGCCAAGAGAAATCTTCGACTTGTGTCGGATTAAAAATATTAGCCAAGTGTCAGAATTGTTCTCTCGACTTGTGTCGGAATAGAAGCTTTCAACCTCGTGACAGTCTCCTATGAGCCGTTGTAAGTGATCGTCCTGTGCAGTGGCGAAGTTCCCGTCTTTCTTGTTTTCGTCAGAGAAAGTCCTGGCCCATAGCGTCGTTACCTGGGACTCCATCTCTGGAAAACTCACATTAACAAAAAGCGCAAAGCAATGGATATCAAAATAAAGAAAATATACTGGCTTATTGGAAGAAAGTTTCCATTAACGCTTGAGATTAAAATCTTGTTATATAAAAGTATAATCCGTCCAATCTGGACATATGGAGGCCAACTGTGGGGATGTGCCAGTAATTCCAATCTCGATATCATTCAACGTTTTCAGTCGAAACCCTCTGTCAAATCCTTGTGTCAAATCGTATCCTTCATACTGACCTAAACATCCCATATGTAAGAGATGTCATCAAACAATACGCTGTTAAACACCATAATTCCCTCCAAAGTTATCCAAATAATATTATGGAACCACTGACAGCAGATCCGCAAACAAGGCTACTTGAGATGAAATGGCCAATGGATTTGTCAAATTAAAAATGGAAGGACACGGATAGGAGCCCCATCCAATAAAGTCAATTTACCGTACTTACCTAATATTAGCTCATATCTCATATCATGCAATGTATTCTGATTACTAATAAAGCTATCAAAAAAAATTAAAAACCTATTGTTTGTTTAATTTTTAATATAAAATCAGCACGCTCTACTGACTTTCCAATATCACTATATCAGAGTTTGACTGTATTTTAAAACAGAAGTCACAAATTGTACTACTCCTTTGAGTAACCCCAATAATAAGTAAAACGCCTTACCATTACGTAGCAAATAACAGTAAATTTCAAGTAGTATAATTTATGCTTTCGGGACTTTGTCAGTTTTGGAAACAGCTCTGCTTTTAATTAAGCGTAGAAAATATTGACTTGAGTAAAATTGGGTCAATTATGAGTTTTGAAGCGGATGCAGCACTGCTCTTAAGAGTGGTTTTCCTCCAGAAATGTTTCAGAAAGTTTTTAATTAAAGTGAGTAAAGCTCCGTTTTCTTCTTTGCAGCCGTTACTGTTGATTTTGCAAATGAATTTTGCATTTAGAATTTAGTATTTTAAGAAGCCTGATTAAGGAATGCTTGAAAAAATCGTCAATTGTCTGTTATGAAAAACAGAGCAATTACTTGTTAACGTCTGAAAAGTTTCGCTGCTAAAACCTAAGAATTTTCTGGAAACTTCGCCCTTCGTTGACTCTGAAGCAAACAAGTCTAAAGTGCTTAAAAATTTACACTCCACGGGCCCATCAAGTAAACAACAACAATCTGTTTTAAAGGTTACACCAAGCTATTAGCATTTAAAGCAACCCCTGCGATCAATATTTGATTCTTACTTCTCTCCACAGCGCACTCTGTATATTTGCGATTAATAATAGATTCTACCTTTTGCAGGATGTGAACCCAAACATTGAGTCACTTATTAGGGTTGCTAAATAAAAGATTCATGCTCAGTATTTGAGCCTAAATGCGGAGTTTCTGTGTTATATATAGCTGTTTAAATATGGAAGTTAGTTTCTACAAATTTTAAATTCATTTTTGGTGGCTTTGAAGGGGCAGTTACTTAAATTGCGACCATTTTATGTTACTTTAATACTTGTTTGTTCAAACACGAGCTTGAAGATCCGCGTAACACTTGACATTTGCTTAATAGCCTTAAAAGGGCAAAGTATTACGATTTAAGAGTACAGAAGCAATCACTTTTCTTATACTGCCACAGTATATTAGGAAGCATTAATATATTGAGAATATGTGATCGCGTTATTTTGAGGGAATAACAATCTTCTAACTTTTGGCGTTAAGGGTTAGACTGTATGGTACAAGGACGTTTAAGATGATACATAACAGCGTGGACCTACAGATTAGCGAAACATCAGTCCTCTTCGTCTTTGGAAAACATTTACTAGAACATCGCAGATATTTAAAATAAAGCCTTTATGCGCTAACTCTCAAATAGGGTTCTAGCAGTATAGGCAACTCAATCAACATCTGAGTAACGTTGGTGGTTGTCTGTATGCCCTTCGACGGAGCGATTTTTTATGATTCTATACCGAGCTGTCCTTACGACGATCTAACAGATACTTGCAGATATAGTTCTTACGATGAGCATTTTTCAGTTTCGGATTAGCGCTGTATTTGCATGCCACAAACTGAACGCATTTCTGTGTTTCTTAGTTGCTTGCAGATTCATATTTCCGACAAAGACGTATCTCGTAGTGACATCTGCGAAGGAAACAACACCAACAGTGTACGTGAGACGTATTCTGTCGGCTGACACGTTTGGTAGAAAGTAACAGAGATACTTGAAGGATGTTGCACTTTGGCATCCAAAGGTCACTACTTAAATCTGTTTCCAGCAGTATTTAAAATTTTTTGGAGGTTCATATGTCAATATTTTCTTCTTCAAAGTTACCTTGTTTTTTATTGCTGAAATTTATTTATACACTTTGGGAACCTTTGGCTTTGCTGGGAAATAGTTTTGTAGTTATCCCGGTTTGTTTGGGTTTGTGGAAATTAGTATTAAGAGGTTGAAGATAAGTTAATAGCATTTTTGTTATACAGCCATTAAACGGTAATTACTGTTACTGGAATGTATTCTTGAAAACACGATTATACTGAGCCAGTTCAACATTCGATGTTAGTTGATGTTTAGCTATTGTAAAAAGAAAGCGCTGTTAGAAATGTCCGGAAATTTTTTGAATGCCCAGTGTCAACAGTTTGTGTTAAATCTATTCGATTATTTTACGTGCGAAAAAGACAATTTTGGCCCATTACGCCTCGTTGTAGCGGTTCGGGAACGAGTTGCAAATGCATTAAAAATAAGTTTACCCACCATACGGAAAATAGTGCAGCAAAGGAAAGACAACCTTCCATTAATAAAAAAAGTGCACAGCTCCAGAAAAAAGTTAAAAACTGAAGATATGCCCGAAACATTAAGAATGACAGTTAGAGACGTAGTGTATAGAATGTACGTTGAAATAAGTCATTGTATATTTTACTTATACTGTTTACGCCTGTTTTACCATTTACCATTTTCAAGAATACATTCCAGTAACTGTAATTACCTTTTAATGGCTGTATAACAATAATGCTATTAACTTATCTTCAACCTCTTAATACCAATTTCCACAAACGAAAACAAACCGGGACATCTACAGAACTATTTCCCAGTAAATACAATGATTCCCAAAGTGTATAAAATAAATTTCAGCAATAAACAACATTGTAAATAAAAACTCTTAGGTAACTTTAAAAAATAAAATATTGCCATATAAACCTCCAAAACATTTTAAATACTGCTGGAAACAGATTTAATTAGTGACGTTTGGATGCATAGCGCGACATTCTTCAAGTATCTCGGTTGCTTTCTACTAAACGTGTCAGTCGACAGAACACGCCACACGTACAGTGTTGGTGTTGTTTCGTTCCCAGATGTCACTACGACATACGTCTTTGTCCCAAATATGAATCCGCGAGCAACTAACAAAGATAGAAATGCGTTCAATTTGTGGTGTGCAAATAAAGCGCTAATCCGAAACTGAAAAATGCTCATCGTAAGAACTTATAGTTCCTCATAAACAAATAACAAATATATCAACTTTTCGCATTGTGTGGTACTTTTTGGTAACATAATAATGAAAAGAGCGAGACAAAACAACAAAATAATAAAATCAGATATTTTAAGGAGAAAATTTAAAATATATTTAAATTGCTTAAATTCGACCCATAGTTGAATAGCGATAAAATCTTTTAGGTATTATTTATACATTCGAGATATCGTTCAGCTTTGCTACAACAAACAGAACCGAGAGAGAATTAGATAAATAAAATTACTCTATGTAAACATTTTAACACGATTACCAAACAGGGATTTCCATTTCAGGTAGAATGTAAGAGTTCAACATAGGAAATACAAAATGTTTTTATTCCCTTGCTTGATAAACACCGTTGGTAAACTTTGGTATTTGTAGTAAATGGAAATATTTAATTTTTTGTTTATTACCTGATAGCAATTATTTTTAAAATATAATACATATAACGTTTTAGTAATGCTAAAGCATATTTTGCTTTAATATCAACTTGGAAAAACATATTAGCATTATAGCCAAGCGGTAAAGCAACTGCCTCCTACGCG